>JAAAKG020134122.1:0-13947 GCA_010014905.2 Druon quercuslanigerum | reverse complement strand
CTCACAACAAACCGAAAACACAATCTTTCAGGATCCAAGGTCGTGGCAGTTTGTCTGGTCGTTAGGTTCGCCCAAAAGGAGAACCGAGCAAACCCGAGAAGAACCGAGCAGATTCTCTTCCTCCGACATCACCGGTAAAACACAACGAGCTCAGTTGTAGTGTATTTTACTATTTACCTAACAAGAGCGTAGATAAAATAGTTGTCTTCATTGGTTTTTGTCTTCAGGACTTACTATAGAAGACTAAGAGAAGCTGCTCGGTTCTGATTTTGTGTGAACCTTACGACAAAGCGAAAAACCACAATCTTTCAGGATCCAAGGTCGTGGCAGTTTGTCTTGCCGTTAGGTTCACCAAGAAGCAAAACCAAGCAGATCCTTTTGCTCCGACATGACCGGTACAATATCAACATTGCAGTGGTAGAGCTAGTGTTCTGAAGAGTTTTTTAAGTGCTCGGAGAAATTCTCACGTTCATGAGATAATGCTCGAACTTTATGTGCTTTGGGAATTTAATGAGCATTTATAAGCATTTTGAATTAGGATCTAAACAATAATATTTATTATCTCTATTAATTGTAATTACATTATTTAAATTTTGCATTAAACAGCATCTTCTCTAGGGATGCTACACTATCAATATCTACAATATAAAAGCAACCATACACCTTGAAGATTAATAATATTAATGCCAACCAAATTTTGATTCTAAAACAATTTAAACACATTAATATTGTAGATCTTAGGTTTGTTGACTAGGGAATATTTATCATTAATTTTAGATGTTAATTTTGTTTGTCTACTGGTCTGTATCAATATTATCAAAATATTGATAAATCTTAAGATTGTGAAAAAAATGTCTTTATGTCTCTGGGATCTGAATAATATTGATATAGACCAGTAGACAAGTAAAAATAACATTTAAAGTTAATATTAAACACATTTAGTTGAGTTTTCAAATGAAAAAGATAAATTTTGAACATAATAAATGAATATTTAACTAGAATAACGAATATTCAAGGAAAAATACGAATTTTTAACAAAATACATGAGTTTTCATATAAAAAAGATTCACTTTTAACCAAAATTATAATAGTTCAAATATTAGAAAAATGAATCTTCAACCAGAAAAAAAACAAGAATTTAAAGCAAATTAGTTTTTTTATTAGATAAAAAATTATTTTTTGAAGCAAAAATAGAAGTATTAAATTTTCAGTTAAAACAATCGATTTTCAACAACATGAAAAGTGGATTCTCAACAAAATAATTCAATTTTAGTCTCAAAAGATAAATTAACTAACAAAAAAGATACAGTTTCATTAAATATATAAATTTTTAACTGAAAAACAAAAAAAGGAATTTTCATAAAAATTATTTAATTTTCAATTAAAAAGAAAAGAACTTTCAGGCAAAGAAATCAGTTTTTAATCATAGTGATGAATCTTCAACCAGAAACATTTAAAAAAAAAATAGTTCAAATTTTCTAAAAAACAGAACATTTTTTAGCGAAAAACATTACATTTCCATAAAAAAGATAAATTTTCCACAAAAAATGGAATATTTAAAGTGAATTTTCAACTAAAATGATAAATCTTCAACTAGAAAATTTAATTTTGAAACAAATACATGAATTTTTAACTAAAAAGTTAAATTCTCTACTAATTTAAAATTTAATTATTCTAATTACATGTTCATCATTTTAGTAGAAAATTAATTTTTCTGGGAAAAAGATAAATTTTCAATAAAATATATAAATTTTCAACTAAAAAATATAAATTTAAAAACCAAACCTAGAATAGTCAAATTTGCAGTTGAAAATAAAAAAATTTAAACAAAGAAAAAAACGAGTTTTCAGCAAAATGATTTAGTTTTCAACTTAAAATATAAATTTTAGAGAAAACTTGGATTTAGCTAAAAATTAATTTTTAATTAAAAAGAAAGGAATTTGCAGCTAATTAAATTAACTTAACTTAAAAGATGAATTTTCTATAAAAAAAATAATGAATTTTTAACTAAATATTTTTTTCCAACCAAAGAAACGAATTCTAAACATAAAAATATCATTGCTAAATTTTCTACAAAACAGAAAATTTTATGGAAAAAATATTACATTTATATCGAAAAAGGTCAATTTTCCAAAAAAGATGGAAAAGTTAAAGTGAATTTTTTACTAAAATGATAAATCTACAACTGAAAAAAATTAAATTTTAACCCAACACATGAATTTCCAACTAAAAAGATAAACTCTCTACCAAAAATAAAATATACTTGAATTTTAAATTAGTGAAATAAATTTTCAACTAGAAAGGAAACGAATTTTTAACAAAATAGTTAAATTTTCAAGAACAGAAATTAATTTTTACCAAAAAGATAAAACAGATAAATTTTCAACTAAAAAAACGATAATTAAATTTTCTGTAAAAAAACTTAATTTTCAATCAAATCAAAGTGAACATTACATTTTTAGCTAAAAAAATTAAATCTAAATAATAAAAAAATAACTTTTAATCAATAAGATGAATTTTGTAATAAAAGTAATGAATTTTTATAAAGTAAATGAACTTTCAACCAAATATTTGAATTTTTAAAAGAACTTTCAACCAAATATTTGAATTTTTAAAAGAATTTTCAACCAAAATACAGTCACAATTTTTAAGTATCCTCTTCCAAATTTTAGAAAAAGAAAAAAAGTCAAGTAGTTTTTTCAGTAGTGTTTTTTTAAATTATTATTTTTGTGTAAATATTTAAATATTGAAAATACTTAAATTTTTAACCACAGAAATTAATTTTTTACAAAAAAGATAATTTTTCAACAAATAAGTTGACTTTCTAACAAAATTTACGAATTTTGAAGTATACATGAATTTCTAACGAAATAGTTGAATCATGAACTAAAAAAGATAAATTTTCAAATTGATAGACGAATTTTCATCTATTTTGAATTGATCTTTAACAAAAATAGTTGAATTTTAATGAAATAGATGAATTTTCAAACTGATAAGTTGAATTTTCAACTGAGAAAATAAATTTATAAATAAAATTATGAATGTTCAATTGGATTACTTAAATTTCCAACAAAATTTTTTTTTAATCATAAGATTTAATTTGTACAGAAAAAAACGATTTTTAAACAAAATACATGAATTTTCCACGAAATAGTTTAATTCTACACTCAAAAAGGCAACATTTTAACCAATTTGTTGGATTTTGAATTAAAAAGATTAATTTTTAACGAAAAATGAAACATTCCGAATTAAATTTTAAGTTAAAACAATTAGTTTTTAACAAAATAATTAAATTTTCAACCAGAAAGAAGGTTTGGTTTCGGCAAAATCTTAGCTTGGACAGAAATAATGAAAGGGAGTTATTTTATCGCTTAAAATGTATATTTTGCTATTTCTCATGTTGACAAACTGTGTACTTTTGCTTTTTCGAAATTTCAAATTTATTCATCTAATTTGTTTATGAAAATATAAATGGTTATATTTTACAAAACATTATCAAACATATATTATTTTTAGAAACATTAAAAAAATATTTGATTTTTTTAAACAAATGGATTAACTTTCAAAGATGATTTTTTAAGTTTCAAAGACGAATTTTCAACCCAGAATATTAATTTTCTACTAAAAGACGAATGTGAAAAATGGAACTGATAAATTTGTAGTAGAAAAAACTAATTTCTAACTAAAAAATGAATCATCAGCCAGTTGAATGCAACGAGAAATACCAATTTTTAACAAAATATTTTATTCTTTTATGAAAATTTTTACTAAAGTAGTTAAGTTTTTCAACTAAATAGTCAACTGTTTTAGAAAATAGTTGGGTTTTTAATTAGGACGAGAAGAATTTTTAACCAAAAATTTAATTTTCAAAAATAATCCTCAACCTAATCGATGAAATTTTAACAAACAAAATTATTTTTTTACTCAAGTAGGCGAATTTTTAACACAATAGTTTCCTATACCAATAAACAAATTTTCAATAAAATGCATCAATTTTTAACGAATCGGTTAAATTTTTAACTAAAAAGGATAAATTTTTAACGAAAAATAGATTTGTTCAATTTTTAGTTTCGATGACTAATTTCAATTAAAAAAAAAAACGAATTTTCATCTAAAAATGGAATTGTTAAAATTTGAGTTAAAAAAAAAAAAATTCAACAAAAAGGAAACAAATTTTTAAACAGTTGAATTCAACTAAAAAGACGAATTTCTAACTAAAAAGATGAATCCTCAACCAAAACGATGTATTTTAAACAAATTAATTTTTAACAAAAAAACAATAAATTATCAAGCAGTTAAATTGAATAAAAATAGGAATTTTTAGCCAAATTGTTAAATGTTTTATAAAGCAGTTGAATTTTAAACCGGAAGATAATAATTTTCAACCAGAAAGTTAAATTTTCATCTAAAAAAGGTCGTGATGCATTATGGAGTACTAATGGAAAAATAATGTTAAAATAATATACGATCATTTTATTCCAATTATGCGTTCATTGTACCAATAAATTATCCACTTTTCATTCATGAAATGCGGACATATAATGAATATTAATGTTTGCGACTTTTTTAGAACTGGGATGAAGTATCAATATGATCACATTATATGGTTTGGTGAAGTCATCAAATTAATTAATTATTTATAAAATTTATCGATTGTATGCTAAACTCTATAGAGTTCTTAAAATAATAATAATAAACTAAAAGTAATTTATACACATAAATTTACAAAAAATGTTTTCTTGCGTATGTATACTTTAAAGTGGAATCCGAATCACCAAAAACTCAACATAAATTTTATTTACCTTATTGGTATCAAAATTAAAAAGTCGTTTAAAAACAATTAATTAATAATTTTTATAACTTATTGAATTCAAGGATAACTTTTTCATCATAAAAAATGAATTTTTAATGATGTTAATCATAATGTTAAATTCAGAACAGGGTTTAATTTTAAACCTGTTAAAAATTTGCTTTTTCTTTGATTGCAACTTTTTTAAATACAAATTGAAAATTTAAAAAATTAATTATTGAAAATATAACTTTTCCAGTTAAATATTTTATAATTGTAGTTAAATATTCATCAATTTGGTTAAAAATCAGTTTGTTTATTGAAAAATTAACTATTAAATTTTTGGTTAAAAATTCAATCATAGTTGAAGATTCATAATTTTATTCGAAAAAAAATTCGGTTAAAAATTGAAATATTTTAGTTGAAGAATCATCATATTAATTGTTTTTTTTAAACAAAAGATGCAATTATTTAAATTAAATATTTCATCATTTTTGTTAAAAATGTATCTTTTAATTGGAAATTTATGTTCTTTGCTGAAAATTCGTGTTTTGGGCAGAAATTAATCCTATTAGTTGAAAATTTAGTGTTTTGGTAACACATTCAACTATTACAGTTAAAAATTTGTTATTTTCAATACAACTTAATTTTTTTATTAATTGGTTGAAAATTAATTTTTTTGACCTGAAAATGAACCTATTCCATTTTTAGTTAAATATTCGTCTTTTTTAGTTCTAAATTCAAATATTTGGTTGAAAATTGGTCTTTTTTTAGTTCAAAATGAATGAATTTTGTTGAAAAATCGTTTTTTTTTGTTTTGTTACAAAATTAATATATTTTTTTAATTTATCTTATTTGTTGAATATAAAATTATTTGGTTAAAAATTAAACTCAAATTTCAATCAAATTCTTTATTGAGAAAATTAATTTTCAACTTACAAAATTATTTTTTTAATGAAAAAGGATTTTTTTTAAATACTATAATTTTCCACTACGAAAAAAAATGAAATGAAAATTTTTAACTAAAATAGATTAATTTTCCGCCAATAAAATTAGTGTTCTACCAAAACAAATTAATTTTTAACCAAATAGTTAAATTTTGTAAGCTAATAGGTTAATTTTTATTAAAAATATGATTTTTTAAAAACAACCAAATTTCCACCAAATAATTGAATTTTATAGCCAATTGTTGAATTTTCAAGTTAAAAAGATGAATTTGGTACAAAACAGTTTATTTTTAAACCGAAATTAGGAATTTCAAACTAAAACAAAAATAAGGTTTAAAAAATTATTTGAACTTCAAACCAACTAGTAAATTTTTTGATAAAAAATAATTTATCAATATATTAATATTAATATATTAATCAATATGTTGAATTTAACCAAAAAGGAAAAATTTACATCCTAGAAGATTAATTTTCTACAAAAAAGAAATTTTCGACAAAATATTTGAATTTCTAACTAGAAAAGATCAATTTTCGATTAAAAATATCAGTGTTCAATTAAAAAAGGAGTAGTTAAATTTTTATTTGAAAATTTAATCCTCAACGAAAAAAAACGTTTCTTCAACTAAACAGTTAAATTTTCAAACAAAGAGATGAATTTTCAACTAAAATTATGAATATTAAAAAAAATGAATTATTGTTGCTTTTTAGAAATTTTCGTCGTCTTTTTGATACAAATAATTACTAATGAATAATTTGAATATTTACTATGACTTTTTAAACAATTTTTAATGGATTAAACAAATGTAAATTATTTTAAAATTATTTATTCCCAAATAATATAAAAAATAATCGTACTATCTGATTGAAGTGCAATAATTTGTCATTGTTTACAGTATTTAATCTTTCTATAAAAATGATGTAATTATTTAAACAATTATTTATTTTCTATTTAAATTTTTTTTTAAAATTGAGCCAGAGATGTCAACTTTTTTTTTAAATTAGTATCCTATGCTACGTTTTTTTGAATAATTATGTAATTTTGAGACATTTCTTTTAATGTTTCATAAATTTCTATTTGTTTAAATAATCTTTATTCGCTCAAGTAATTTTTTTTGTAACTAAAAAAAGAAATAAAATACAAAATCGACAATTATGTTTTTGGATGGTTTACGTCTTTTTTTGGGGGCACTATTAAATAATAAAAAAAGTCATTATAAAATTTAAATTATAAAAGTTTATATATTATTGCAATAAATTTTTGAAAAAAACGACTTTTCAACTTTTGGTTGAAGATGTAATATGATCCACTGTTATATGATCCATTAGGATGGCCCCTTCTCCCAATTTTTTTATTTTATGGAAAAAGAAGTTCCCTACATTTTTAAATTAATGATTGATATAAATAAATAATAAATAAATAATAATAAATAATTGCTTAAATAAATTACATTTGTCTATACAATTGAAAAGTGTTTATAAAGTTATGGTATATATTCAAATTGTCCATTAATAATAAGTTATATGAAAAAGACGACGAGAATTGCTACAAAGTAACAATAATAAAAATAAATTAAAATTAAAATTCAAAATTTCCCCATGTTAAATAAATGGGATTTTGAAGTGTCCGGTGGCACGTGTTAACCCTAAACTAGCAAACTTTCTTGTTATTGTGTAAATTGCACAACGGGTGTTTTTGGTTCAACGTTTTCAAACGTGTTTTGCGAAACCGGTATTAAATATTTTTGCACAAAAAAATTATCTAATCTAGTTCAAGATATTTATTTTAAAGTGGAATCAGTTTTATAGCCATTTGTTTAATTTAAGTTAAATGACCGAATTTAGTACGGTTAGTTCGAGCACAAAAGTTTCTTTGGGTATTTTATACCCAGAGTGACAGTTAAGGGTTAATATTCGAATTTCGAAAAAAATAATGGATTTTCTTTCTTTGGAAATGGAAACTGGGGGGGGGGGTCTTTCCCTGTAGCTCGAAAATCATTATTTTTTGGACCACCCTAGTGTCCCAACCTATACGACTCACTTCAAAACACCCAAACCTAAATATCTATTGTTAAAGAAAAAATTTTAAGCTTCAGAGCTATGTCGAAAAGTTACCAACAATTAAAAATGGGAATATTTATCTCGATTTTATAAATTATTTTTAAGAATGCCATAATGACGCAGAAGTACAGACATATAAGTTGGCTCTTGTCAATTACCAAGTGCCAAATGGCGAAAGTTGGTACGTTACGTGTTCCTCGTGGGCGAGAACTCGTGTTTGCATCCGGATGGGCTTATTTTGAATTCTCTTAGTCTTTCTCGGGGATCCTCGTGACTACGTGTTACATTCTATCTCCGAGGTGGTTGTGCGTTTCCGTAAATAAGTCAAGGAAAGCAATGCACCACCTTGCGAGATTCTCCTCTCAGGTGTCACCATCTTTGAGTGTGCAATTGTTGAGAGCGATGTTATAATCGAGTTGTAGCTCGATTACGCTATCCAACCGCTGATTTCACTGAATTAGATTAATTAGTTTATCAGCATTATTCTTCTTGCTTGCTGAGAGTTGCGAAAAGTAAATTACCAGATCGCTCGCTTCAGCGTTCTTATAGCAAAGCCTCTGACACTGCAGGAGTGTCTAATGAAATTACACTGATTCGTGGGTTCCATTAGCAACCGGCGAAACTCATCATAATTCTTCGGTGAAAGTGTCAAGATTATAATAAACACATAGTCATGCGGAAGAATCATTTAAATTGCGCATTTTTTCTCGTCCAGGTTGGGACACTTTATAGATTGGGACACTTTATAGATTGGGACACTTTATAGATTGGGACACTTTATAGATTGGGACAATTTATAGATTGGGACACTTTATAGACTGGACACTTTATAGGTTGGGAGACTTTAGAGACTGGGACATTTTATGGGTTGGTAAAATTTATAGACTGGGACACTTTATAGGTTGGGAAAATTTATAGACTGGTACACTTTATAGGTTGGGAAAATTTATAGACTGGTACACTTTATAGGTTGGGACACTTTATAGTTTGGGACGCTTTATATATTGGGACACTTTATAGGTTAGGACAATTTATAGACTGGGACACTTTATAGGTTGGGAAAATTTATAGACTGGTACACTTTATAGGTTGGGACACTTTATAGTTTGGGACGCTTTATATATTGGGACACTTTATAGGTTAGGACAATTTATAGACTGGGACAATTTATAGACTGGGACACTTTATAGGTTGGGACACTTTATAGTTTAGGACACAATTTATAGACTGGGACACTACAGGTTGGGACAATTTATAGACTGGTACAATTTACAGGTTGGGACACTTCATAGGTCGGGACACTTTGTAGGTTGGGACACTTTATAGACTGAGACACTTTATAGGTGGGACAATTTATAGACTAGTATACTTAATAGGTTGGGACGCTTTATAGGTTGGGACACTTCATAGGTTGGGGCACTTCATAGGTTGGGGCACTTTATAGGTTGGGACACTTTATAGTTTGGGACACTTTATAGGTTGGGACAATTTATAGACTGGTACAATTTATAGAGTGGTACACTTTATAGGTTGGGACACTTTATTTGGTCATCATCAAGCTCGCATTTATACCTGCCTAAGGATACCCCCCACCATTGCTACCCTTCACTTGGATTAGAGGTGGACATACCTGAAATCTTGAAATTTAAGTCAAGGACAAAAGAACGCGACCCTCACTTTGAAGGCTCACCACTCGTTCAAAAAAAAATCGTAGAAAATTCTAGCCAGGTAGAAGTGAAAGCAGCTGGAAGTCTTAAAAAATCTGAAAAAATTCACAGTAGCTCCTTAGGATGTCTAGAATACAATGCAATTTTCAAAATTTCGAAATATCAATTTGTTACTGGATTGAAGTACACTTTGCTATTTCTCATGTTCATTATTTGGGTACTTTTGATTTTCCAAAAGTTCAAATTTATTCATCTGATTTGTTTATGAAAATATAAATTGTTATATTTTACCAAAAATTGTCAAACATAAATTATTTTTAGAAATATTTGCAGCAGTTCATGTACTTTCTGGAAAATTCGTCCTTTTGGTTAAAAATTAATTTGATTAAAAATTCTTTTTTTTCTTCGTAAAAGATTAGTCTTTGCTTGAAATTTTTTTTTCCAATTTTTTCCAATTTTTGACTGCAAATTTAGCTATCGTATTCAAAGTTGAATTTTCTTCTTTTTTAAATGAAAGTTCCTTTTCTTTTGTGATGGTAATTTACTTTTTTACAAAAAAAATCCTCTGTGAAATATTACTGTTTTTTATTCATTAACAAAGTAGTTACATTTTAAACGATGTAGTTGAATGTTCAACGACAAAAGATGAGTTCTCATCGAAAAATGTAATAGCTTATATTTTAAGGAAGAAAAGATTTTTAATTTCAATCAAAAGCACCTGAATAGAGTACAAAAATCAATTTTTAATAATAAAGTTAAATCCTCACTCAAAGCAGGTGAATTTTCAATAAAATATTTAGAAATAGTTACCAAACATAATTGTTTAAACAATTTATTATTTATGATAATATAATATTAAAATAATAAAATTGTAGAAAATTCTAGCCAGGTAAACGTGAAAGCTTAAAGTCTCCCACGTTGAACAATATATATATATATATACATATATATATATTGTTGTTCTAAAAAAAATTTTAAGCTAGCGCTGATGTAAAATGTGTCAAAAAACCAGGCTTTGGAGGCACTGTTTTTTAGCCTTGACTTTCGAGACTTCCCAAAACCAGCTGGAATTTTTTAAAAATTTGAAAATATTCACAGACGCTCCTTAAGGTGTCTAGAATGCAGGGCAGCTTTCAATGTTTCGAAATGTCAATTTGTTTGCTAATTACAGGCCGTTTTCCGCAAAATCTTATCTTGAATAGAAATAATGATAGGGAGTTGGTTTATTATTTAAAATGTGCAGTTTTGAAACTTGATTAAAGTACACTTTGCTATTTCTCATGTTGCCTAATTGTGTACTTTTGATTTATACGACTGTTTAACAAAATAGTATAATTTTTAACGAAATAATCAAATTTCTAACGAAATAGTGAAATTTTTAGCGAAAATAGAGAAATTAAAAATCAGTTATTTAAAATTGTCATAGACTAAAATTTTTGGTGTAAAATTTTAACGTTGAAAGCTGCATAATTCTAAATTCGAAGTCTAAAAAATAAAAATTTTTAACCGAAACTCTTTTAAAGGCATTGAAATGCATTAAATTAAATAATTTTATTAATTAATAGTTAATATTGTTTGTTTGAAATAACAACAAGTTAATTCTTCAAAATTTAACATTCTTAGCTAAAGATTTTCAGGATTTCTATATGCATGCTAGATTTAGAAATTTATAACTAAAAAATATGAATTTTTTATAAAAAGTTCATTTGCAACAAAATAGATGAATTTTTAACCAAAAAATTGAATTTTCAAACTAAAATTTCAACTTGAAAATATAAGTTCTTAATCAAAAAGTTAATTTTTAACAAAATAGAATAATTTTTAACGTTAAAGTTAAATTTTTAATCTACAAAGATGATTTTTCAAATAAATTGCGAAATTTCTAGAAAAAAGTTGAATTTTTAATCTGATAATATGAATCCTGAATTAAAAAGTTAATTTTCCACGAAATAGTTAATTTTAAAAAAAATAATAGAATTTCCAACCCAAAAAGAAAAATTTTCAGCCGGAAAGTATAAACTCTTAATCAAAAAGTTAATTTTCTACTACCCGAAAGTATTAATTTTCAAAAATATAGATGAACTTTTAATTAAATAGTTGAATTTGTAACCCTGAAAGATGAATTTTTTTTAAACTGGCGAATTCTCTCGAAAACAGTTAAATTTTCAACTTGAAAATATGAATTTCTAAATCAAATGTTAATTTTTTACAAAAAAATAGAATTTTCAATAAAACTGTTAAGTTCTTCAGTCAGAAATTAGTAACATTTCAAGATTTATCGGATAAATACATTTTTTAGACATATGATAATTGTTTAAATAATGTAACAAATTTTTTAATTTGCAATTAACTTTTATAGAGATTTCCAAGGTTTCGTTGAGATTACCGGGAGTTCCGAAATTTCTGACTCTGCCCGCTTTGGATCCTTCAAGAATTTTAAAAGATTTCCCGCGCACAAATTTAAGATTTCTCAGTGATTAGTCCTTTAAAAGTCATTTTAAATTGTGCGGCTTTTATTTGTTTTCCAAAAATTTTGAAATTCGAGATTTTTAATAAAAACTTTCAGAAAGTTTAAAATATTTGAAACTGAAAATTTATTTCAAGAAATTAGTAACTTTTCAAGATTTATAGGGGAAATAAATTATTGAAACATATGATAATTGTTTAAATAATTTCAAAATATCGCTAAAAATATATTATTCTTAACATTTTTTAACTGTGTGATTATTTGCATTAAATTAAATAATTTTATTAAACAATTTTTTTATATTAATACAATTTTTTCCCTGTAAATTGTGAAAATTGACTTTTTTATGGGATTAATGAGACATTTTCAAGATTTTAAAGATTTCTATATGCACTCTAGATTTAAAAATTTATAACTAAAAATATGAAGTTGTTTATAAAATGTTCATTTGCAACAAAATAGATGAATTTTTAACCAAAAAATTTGAATCTTCAAAGTAAAAAGATGAATTTTTACGTAAATAACTAATTTTTTGGAAAGCAGTTGAATTATCAAACTGGAAATATGGTCTTTTAATTAAAAAGTTAATTTTCTATCAAATAGTTGAATTTTATATGAAAATAATAGAATTTTAAACCCAAAAATATAAATTTTCAAATTCAAAATATTTAACATACTTAGCTAAAGATTTCCAAGATTTCTACATGCATGCTAGATATTTGAGATTTCCCAGAATTGCTTCAAAATTTTCTTTTAAGATTTCCATCGCAGAAATCTGAGAGTTCTCAGTGAGTAATCCCTCGAAAGTCATTTTAAATTGTCCGACTTTGATTGTTTCCTAAACATATTCAAATTTGAGATTTTTAATAAAAACTTTTATCAATTTTAAAATATCTGAAACTGAAGCCTTCAAACTTTAACATACTGTGAACGATCCATAATAAAATTAAATTAAACCACAAAAAAACTGGAATAATCTTAACATTAAATTCTTTATGTTAAGATTTGCAACTAATATTTGGAAAACTCGAAAAACACGAGAGTTCCGAATTGATAATTAAAAAAAAAGTTCAGAACTAAACAATTTTAAAATTTAAATTTCATTCTATAATGATCAAAATGATGCCGCAAATTGCATTTGCAACATAAAAGATTAATTACAAATTAAAAACCATACAAACAGTAAACATTTCATTCATAATTTGCGAGAAATTTCTATCTAAACAAGTATTTATAAACCGAAATGATTCATGGATTAAAAACATGTTTTGAATTTTTTTTCTCTTTTTTTGTAACACTCTGAGTGATTCTTTGGAATTGCAATTAGTCATGGAAATTATTAGCACAATACACGGATTCACTCAGTTGAGAATTAATAACAACGATTTTGAATTAGTCAGAAATATCCGAGTAAAGGTCTCGAGGTCCCTGATCCTTCTCGACACATAACCGGTTTGGATCTTCCAACGCGTGGTTTCCAATTGTGAAAGTCTCGAATTTTTTTCTCGAGAAGAACAGGCAATGTCGGGGTCTATTAACGAAAGTCAGACTTAGTGATAGACAGATGTGAAAATCAATTCCGAACGGCCTTCCCAAGTATTAATGATTCAAAGAAAACGAATTCACATTGAAAGAAAAGAGCTGATGTGTGATCAACTGATCCCTTGGTTTATTCTGTTAGAAAATTCCATTCAGGGAAATAATTATTACTGTACAGGATGATAATGCCCATTAAATCGCCGCACAGTGAGCTGAATCAGGAATTTACTATTCAAAATCACCTACAGCCTACAATTATTATCGGAATTTCAATTTTTATTTTTTAAAGTAATAAGCAATAGTTGCGTAAGAGCGCCTATGGATTATGTTTTGTAATTTTTATCAGTTTCTATTTTTATATCAATAAACAAAGGGTGAAAATGAGACATTTTTTAATTATTATTTTTTATTAATTTTAGATGTTAATTTTGTTTGTCTACTGGTCTATATCAATATTATTAAAATATTGATAAATCTTAA
>JAAAKG020134121.1:0-13947 GCA_010014905.2 Druon quercuslanigerum | reverse complement strand
AATGTGTAGACTTTAATGTGTAGACTCGACGTTTTCGCTTAATGTGTAGAGTTCATATAATGTGTAGTATCGATATGGGTAGTATCGACCGGGCCCCGATCAGACGAAGCTGCGGATTGCAAAAAAAGTAATATTCAGTTAAATTAAAAGATAAAAGCACACAAATCTAAATTTAAGTTTAAATAAAAAAAACTATGCCACGCTAAAATTCTAACCACAATTTGAATAATATTGTTTAATACTGTGTTAAAAAATAAGAATTTAAACAAATTTGTTTATTACTTCCTGTGTTTAATTTTTTAAGAATCTTAGAATTATACTATTAACCTATATTCGAAAAAATGTTGGTTATCTAGTTCTGCACTACCATCCTTCAATTAATCAAATGAATCAATCATTTTATTTTCCCGGATTATTTTTCACATAAACTTTCGCATTTGCAGGATAGCGATAATTTTTTTTTTGCATTTTTTCCGGCATTGCCTCCAGCAATGAAGGAAGCAGCATGCAGGAAAATGCACGAATGAACGTATTTTATATTTATATCGCACACATCTGTCAAAATACTGGAGGCTATTGGCTGCTAGCCAGAAATTTCTGACGAGGTGTCATGTAGGCAACACCCGTATGTGTGGACTTGTATTCAGTCTTAGACGTGTTAATAGTGGTGCTTCATTTTTATCTCTAAATTAAAAAACAAAAAATTAAATATTAGAAAAGCTGTATCTGAACATTTTTTTTATAATAACTCAATTTAAGTATTTTTAGGGCTTAATTTGAAGAAGAGAGTTGAATTTTCAACCCAAAAATGACTTTTTTCATGAAAGATTTATTTTTAATTCACAAGAACGAATTTTAAAAACAACGTTGACTTTTTGACCACAGAATGTGACCCTAAAGAAAAAGGTGAAGTTTCGAGAACTTGATTAAAATTTCTATAAAATAGTTTAATTTTATAACAAACAGCTAAATTTTCAACTGAAAAGATTAATATTCTTATGCAAGACGAATTTTTAGAAAATAGTTTAGTCCTGTAACAAAAGGATAAATTTCCAATCAGAATTATACCTTTTCGACACTAAAAGATAAGTTTTTAATAAATGAATAATAAATAATCTAATTTTTCACTTATTAAAAAAACCTATAAATTTTTAACAAACAAGAATGTCTTTAACAAGACAGTTTAATTTTTCACAATATAATTAACATTAAAAAAAATAATTAAGTTTTCTAACAAACTGTCTGAATTTGCTAAGAAATGACTGAATTTATAACCAAGAAGATTAATTTTTTTCAAAGGATGAAATTTTTTTTTAAATGCTTGATTTTTCGACAAACAAGGATAGTTTCAACAAAATTGTTGCCTTTTATCAATACAGTTCAAATTTCAAGAAAATAGTTTAATTTCTCACCAAACGAGTTTTTAAAAAAAATGATTAATTTTCTTCCAAAAGATGAATTTAAGAAAAAAAGTCGAATCCTGGAGAAAAATTAAAAATTTCCAATCAAGAATAATAACTTTTCGACAGTAAAAGATAAATTTGTTAATCAATGAAAAATAAATGATTTAATTTTTTACAATAATTAGAAAAAAGTTGAATTTTGAACAAAGAGAAAAGACTCTAACAAAATAGTTTTATTTTTAACAATATAATTTTTATTTTAACAAAATAGCAGAATTTCTCAGGAAAAAGCAACATTTTTAACCAAGAAAATTAATTTTTCTGCCATAAGAAAGTTTTTTTAAAGAAAATAGTTTAATCCTAAAACACAATGATAAATTTCCAATCGAGAGTGATAACTTTTCGACACTAAAAGATAAATTTTTAATAAAGGAGTAATAAATAATCTAATTTTTTACGAATTAAAAAAACCTATAAATTTTTAACAAACAAGAAAGTCTTTAACAAAACATTTTATTTTTAAATAATATAATTAAAATTTTTTTTAAATAATTCAATTTTCTAAAAAAACTGAATGAATTTTCTAAGAACTGGTTCAATTTTTAATCAAGAAGATTCTTTTTTCTCACAGGACGAATTTAAAAAAAATGCTGATTTTCCGACAAAAAAGTATTATTTTAACAAAATTGTTGATTTTTACTAAAACAATTTAAATTTCAAGAAAATAGTTTAATTTCTCACCGAATAACTGACTTTTTAACATAAAAGAATAATTTTCTTCCAATAAAAAAAAGATAAATTTTTTAAATAAATGAAAAATAAATAATTTAATTTTTTACCAGAATTAAGAAAAAAGTTGCATTTTTAACAAACAAGGAGGCCTCTAATAAAATAGTTTTATTTTTAACAATATAATTAATATTTTAACAAAATAGTTGAATTTCTACTAAAAGATTAATTGTTAAGTTTAATTTTTCATTAATTAGCTAAATTTTCTACCAAAAAGATTAACAAAGGTTAACAAATTAATTATAAGTAATTTAATTTTTTAATGAAATTAAACAAAATAACGGTTGAAATCTCAACAAATAAGAATGACGCTAACAAAGGAGTTGTAGTTTAAACAATATAATTACAATTTTAACAAAATAGTTGACTTTTCTAACAAATAGCTGAATTTTTAACCAAGAAGATTAGTTTTCTACCAAAAGAATAATTTTTAACTAAATAGTTGAATCATGGAACAAAAGGATGAATTAAAAATTATAACCTTTCTAAAATAAAGAAAACAATTTTCCATCAAAAATGACGAATTGATAATTTTCCGACAAACAGGGATGATTTAAAAAAAATGTTTTCTTTCATCAACAGAATTAAAATTTTAAAAAAATAGTTCAATTTTTCATCAATTAGATAAATTCTTAACCAAAAAGATTAATTTTCTATCAAAAGATGAATTTTTGAAAAAATAGTCTAATCCTACAGCAAAAAAATAAATTTTCAACAAATTAATTCTAAGTAATTTTATTTTTTTACGAAATTAAACAAAAAACGTTTGGAATCTCAACAAATAAGAAAGACGCTAACAAAGAAGTTGTATTTTAAATAATATAATTACAATTTTAACTAAATAGTTGAATCATGGAACAAAAGGATTAATTTAAAATTATAATCTTTCCGAAATAAAAAAAAATTTCCATCAAAAAGGACAAATTAAGAACAAAATTGATAATTTTTCGACAAACAAGGATGGTTTTAACAAAATTGTTTTCTTTCACCAACAGAATTAAAATTTCAAAAAAATAGTTTAATTTTTTATCAATTAGCAAAAAAAAAATTTCAACAAATTAATTTTCAAATGAAAAGACTATTTTTTAACTCAATAGTTGAATCCTTAAACAAAATGATGAATTTTTAACAAAAAAGATTAATTTTCTACCAGAATTACCCAATTAAAAAATAAATTCATTTTCTACAAAGTAGTAAGGTTTCTATCTTGAAAAGGATCCATCGTCAACGAAGAATGGAATTTAGCTACATTTTTAAATAAAAAATCTTTATTTTTAACCGAAAAATCAATTTTGGAAAAGTAGTTATTCAAATTAATAGTATGCATAAAGGACCAATTTTCAAACAAAATTAGAACAGTTAAATTCTCCGATAAAAGATTATTGAACCAAAAAATTAAATTTTCAAAATTTAAATTTTAAAATAAGTCATTTAATTTCCAAATTTTATATCAATAACATACTAAAAATTCTGTATTATTCTTAAAAAATAGTTGGATTTTTAACTAACAATGCCATAGTCTAATTTTATAAAATTCTGCAGTTTTTTTGAAAATTTAATTACTTTCTTGAAAATGCAAGAATTTCTTTAAAAAGTCACGTTTTGGGTAAACGAATTCTCTTTGGCTTTTGGAACAAAATCTAAGTTGTAAGTCTATTATTTTTATTAAAAATTAATTTTTTATCTGAAAATTAATCCATGCCACTTTTGGTTAGAAATAGGTTGTTTCAATCAAAAATTTAGTTTTTTAATTTGAAAACTTCATTATTTTATTGAAAATACATAAATTTTTTAGAAATTTGGTCTTTTTAGTAGAAAATTATTCTTTTTCATTGAAAACTCATCTTTTTGGTTAAAAATGCAACTTTTTCGTTAATAATTGATCCTTCTTGGGTAAAAATAAATTTTTTAATAGACTGTTTATAATTTGAGTTAAAAATAAAACTGCTTTGTTGGAAATTAAATAAGTTCTTTAAAATACACATTTTCCATTTCCGAAATTCAACATTTTACTAGAAAATGAATCTATTTTTTTGAAAATGAACTCTTTTGTGGAAAATTCACATTTTTTGTTTAAAAATTTAACTTTATGGTTATAAATCAAACAGTTTATTTAGAACTACCATTTGTTTGTAGCTATTTAAATTTTTTAATAAAAATTTATATATATTTTTTTTAAATATTTAATTGTGCTGTAGTTGTTTTATCTATTTTTCGAGAAAAAAATGATCCTCTAGTTTAAATCTATAAAAATAGCTCCAGAGACAAAGAAATTTGTTAAATTTTTTTAAATATTAAAATCGGTATAAGTTTTTTAAGGTTTTTAAGTTAATAGCACAAACAGTTAAAATTTATTACTGTTTCTAAATACATTTATAAATTTATAAATCATTATTAAATTATTTTAATTTAATTAATTAATTAATTAAATAAAGAATTGAATAATTAAATTTTTTAATTAATTATTATTAAATTATTAATTTATAAATTTTCTAATAATCCTTTATACAAACAAAAATTTATCCATTTTAACAGATTTTAAACATAGATATTATTTATTCGATCTTTATCTGTCAGATATAATAAATTATTAAATTATTTACATTGCTTAAAAAATTAATCAAAATATTAATAAATACAACTTTGTTATTACGGAACTTTAAATTTTTTATATCTTTGTTATTAAAAAATGAAAACGCAGCTTCTTAAACGCGCGTCTTGCGCGCTTGCATTTTCTGCTCGCACTATTAATAAAATAGAAGAACTAATAAAGTTAGGAGATTTAAAAAATATATTTCGTCAATGAAAATGCACTCTGCTCTGAGATGCAAATAATTCAGGGACCTGAAAGCAATTTAGCTCTTCAATCCTCAATCAACTCTCCAAGTAGTTACTCTCAGGATATCGTCAGCCTGGTAACGAGCTGGATATAGCATAAGCCTATTTGGCGAGTTCAAATATCATGAAGGACTCTCCAAATTCCCAAAATCTCGTGAAAACTCATAAGAAATTCCTTAAACTGAATAAAACTCCTAATCACGCATCGAGTCTCCTGGAAACTCATAAAATCTCGTAAAAACTATAAAAAATCTTAAAACTAATTAAAACTGCTGAACCTCTTAATATCGCATAAAATATCGTTAAAACTTATAAAATATTCCTAACGTTAAATTCAAACCCTAAACAATCCTGAAATTTCCCAGAAACTCATAAGAAATTCCTAAAACTAAACAAAACTCCTGAAAACTTATGAAATCTCCTAAAAACTGATATAAAAGTTCCAAAAACTACAAAAAATTCCTTCAAATTCATCAAATCTCATAAAAATTGATAAAAATTCCTAAAACTAAACAAAATTCCTAAAAACTTACAAAAAAATCTTAAAACTATGTAAAACTCCTAAACACTCGTAAAATCTCTAAAAACTCCATAACAAATTTCTAAATATAAGAAAACTCCTGGAAACATCTAAAATTTCCTAAAAACTCAAAACTTCTTAAAAATAACCAAAAATTCTAAAATATTACAAAAACTTATAAAAAATTCCTAAAACTAAATAAAACTCCTAAAAACTCATCAAATTTCCTAAAAACTGAAAAAATCCTAAAATTAGAAAAAACTGCTAAAACTCTTGAAATCGTATAAAATATCGCTAAAACTTACAAAATATTCCTAACATTAAATTAAACTCCTAACAATCCTGAAATTTCCCAGAAACTCATAAAAAATTTCTAAAACTAAACAAAATTCCTAAAAATCCATAAAACCTCCTAAAAACTAACAAAAAATCTTAAAAGTAAATAAAACTGCTTAAACTTATAAAAAGTTCATACAACTAAACAAAATTCCTTAAAACTTATAAAAATTTCCTAAAAAAAAGTCCTAAAACTAAATAAAACTCTTGGAAACATCTAATATCTCATAAAAACTGAAATTTTCCTAAAAGTAAACAAAAATTCTAAAATATTCTAAAAACTAATAAAAAATTCATAAAACTAAATAAAACTCCTAAAAACTCATCAAATGTCTTAAAAACTCATCAAATATCCTGAAAAATAAAAATTCCTACAGATAAATAAAACTACTAAAACTCTTAAAATCGCAAAAAAATCATAAAAACTTATAAACTATTTCTAACATTTAATTAAACTTCTAAACAATCCTGAATTTTCCCAGAAACTCATAAAAAATTTCTAAAACTAAACAAAACTCCTGAAAACTTATAAAATATTCTAAAAACTGATATAATAATTCCTAAGACTATACGAAATCCCTCAAAAATCATAAAAATTATTAAAACTAAATTAAAATGCTACAAACTCATAAAATCACATAAAACTCCATTAAAAATTCCTAAGACTAATTAAAATTTCTGGCAACATCTAAAATCTCTTAAAAACTGATACAAAAATTCGTAATACTAAACGATATTCCTAAAAACTCATAAAATCTTATAAAACCCCATAACAAATTCCTAAAACTGCATAAATCTTCTGCAAACATGCACAATCTCCTAAAAAGTCAAAATTTCCTAAAACTAAACAAAAATTCTTAAATATTCTAAAAACTCAAAAAAGGTCTTTAAACTAAATCGTGCTCCTTAAAAGTCATAAAATCTCCTGAAAGCTCATAAAATCTTCTTAAAAGTAAAAAAAATCTTAAAACTAAGTAAATCTGCTAATACTCTAAAAAGTGCATAAAATATCGTAAAAACTCCAAAAATATTCCTAACATTAAATTAAACTCCTAAAAAATCCTGAACTTTCCCAGAAACTCATAAAAAATTTCTAAAAATAAACAAAACATTACAAAACTTATCAAATCTCCTAAGAACTGATATAAAAATTCCTAAAACTAAACAAAATTCCTAAAAACCCATAAAATCTCCTAAAAACTGATATAATAATTCCTAAAACTATACGAAATCCCTAAAAAAGTCATTAAAATTGTTAAAACTAAATTAAAAGCTAAAAACTCATAAAATCACATAAAACTCTATAAAAAATTCCTAAAACTGAATTAAACTCCTGGAAACATCTAAAATATCTTAAAAACTGATATAAAAATTCTTAATACTAAACAAAATTCCTAAAAACTCATAAAATCTTATAAAACCCCATAACTTTTAAACACTCCTAAAAAATTATATAAAAATTCCCAAAACTAAACAAAATTCCTAAAAACTTATAAAGAATTTTTAAAACTAAATAAAACGCATTAAAATTCATAAAATCTCATGAAACCCCATAACAAGTTCCTAAAAATAAATGAAACTTCCAGAAACATCCAAAATCTGCTAAGAACTCAAAACTTCCTGAAACTAAAGAAAAATAATGCCAATGACAAGAAATGTTTGTTTCTAACAGTTTATTTCTATTAAGTGTCATACATTTATTTAAACAAATGAAATTGGTTTAAATATTTTTTTCGAAAATTCGGTTTTTCCCTTAAAAATTATTACTATTGGTGTAGTGGAATATTTATTAAAATAAATTTATTAATTTTCAATTGTTTCAACTAATGAAATTTGTTGTTTTTATGTTTTTGAAGTTTTTTTAAATAAAAATTTTTACTATTGGTCTAGTTTAATATTTTTAAACATTGTTTAAATAATTAAAAATTGATGAGTCAATGTTAATAAATATTCCACTAGGCCAATAATTTTAAGAATAAAAAAGTTTTTTTAAAAAGTTTGTGATACAAATTGCATTTGTGTAAATAATTAAAAATTAATTAACCAATGATAATGCATATTCTACTAGACTAATTTTAAGAAAAAAAGACGATAATACAGTGTTCAAAAGATCCAGTTCGTGGAGAATAATTGACATTTTCGGTTTCAAGGGTAGTTTGGTTAAACAATTATCCAATGATTTTTCCCCATGCATTTTACATGGGAAACTTCAACTCAAAACCGGCACTAAATTTCAACACAAAAATAGAATGGTCATATTTTCAGTAAAAAATAAATGTTCAAAAAGAAACAAAACGTAAAAAAAGTTAAGTTTAAAATAAAAACAATAAATTTTAACATGGTATTTTAAATTTCAACAAAGCACTTGGTTTGCAATCAGACGTGGTACAGTTAATTGCTAGAAAACAGTCTTTTTCAACAAAAAAGTAATTAATTTTCAACAAAATAGTTTTAAAAATAAAATAAAAAATCAGCGCAAACAAAAATCCTACTCGTAACTGCGCGATGACTGCACATTATTGCGCGACGACTGCATATTATTGCGCGACGACTGCACATTATTGCGCGACGACTGCACATTACTGCGAGACGACTGCACATTATTGCGCGACGACTGCGCATTATTATGCGACGTCTGCGCGATTATTGCGCGATTATTCCACTTAAACTGTACGGATTGAGACTCGAGTCGATTTTCCCTCTTTTCCATATAAAGATAAAACAAAAACATGGGGGGGGGGAGATAATTGCCCTCGACAAAAAAAAGAGGCGCTTTTGGGCCACCCTACTGTATATGAACTGTTTGCGAGTAGATAAGGGTGTTGGGCTGCGCTATACATATACCTTGCGAGGAAAATTAAACTTCACGGGACGTACGTGTCACGAATAATGGAAAAGTTCAACGGCTTGTGGCCCTATCATCGCGACTTCGTGTCATCGACCACCCAAGTAAGGGTGTGCACTGTTTACCTTTTCTTGGCTCCCGGTCGTCAGAGTGCTTGATTGTCAGAGGGATTTGCTCTCCTCTGCGCTCCTTGATATTGCGTCAAAGTTACCTGCAGCTGCGGCTAAAGCAGCTTGGATAAGTATTTCGTGTTTATCCATCAACTAAACTCTAGCCACAACAATTTATCTACGAATTTCTAGAAAATTCAAAAAAAGGAATTCAACAGTGATATTTTGACAAAGCATTCCACAGTTCAACTGAAATAAATTTCAATTAAAGTTCCCGACCCGTCGCAGCTTATTCAACAATTTCTGGTGAAACCCGTTCTTTCACAACCTAGGCAGCCCCCACACAGTCCTGAAGAATGTTATTAATAAACTGTTGGCCGATTTTTAAATTTTTGTTTATTTTTTTGTTTATTTAATAACAAACCTAAAAATAATTATGACTTTTGAAATATAGGCGTTTTTAAAAAATGCTCTGATTCAATAAAAAATAATTTTCAAACTAATTAAAACTGCTAAAACTCTTAATAGCGCATAAAATATCCCTAAAACTAAAAAAATATTTCTAACATTAAATTAAACTCCTAAACAAACCATAAATTTTCCAGAAACTCATAAAAAATTCCTAAAACTAAACAAAACTCTTAAAAACTGATATTAAATTCCTAAAAAGAAACAAAATCCCTGAAAACTTCAAAAAATCTTAAAACTAAACAAAGCTACTAAAACTCATAAAAAGTTCATAAAACTAAACAGAATTCCTTAAAACTTATAAAATCTCCTAAAAATTGATATAAAAACTCAAAACTTCCTAAACCTAAACAAACATTCTAAAATATTTTAAAAACGTATAAAAAAATTCATAAAACTAAATAAAACTCCTAAAAACTCATAAAATATCCTGAAAACTTATAAAATCTCCTAAAAACCTAGGCAGCCCCCACACATTCCTGAACTGGCTTCCTTCAATTTTTGGCTTAGAGGAAATAAAAGAGAATGTTATTAATAAACTGTTGGCTGTTTTTAAACTTGTTTATTTTGTTTTGTTTATTTAATAATAATCCTGAAAAGAATCATGACTTTTAAAATATAGACGTTTTAAAAAAAAATCATTTATTCTATACGAAATACCTAGAAGAGTGAAAAAAAACTATCCAAAAAGGATTTCCAATAGCAATGCAAATATTGCGAAATGTATTGAATTTGTTATAAACAAATAAGTGAATGAGAATAGTTTCGTGGGGATTATCGAATAAATAGTAAAACTAAATGAAACTCCTAAAAACTCATGAAATCTCCTAAAAACTAAAAAAATCTTAAAACTAATTAAAACTGTTGAAACTCTTAATATCGCATAAAATATCGTTAAAACATATAAAATATTGCTAACATTAAATTAAATTCCTAAAACTTAAAAAAACTCCTGAAAACTTATAAAATGTCATAAAAACTTATATAAAATTCCTAAAACTAAATAAAACTCCTTAAAACAAAAAAAATCTTAAAACTAATAAAAACGGCTAAAACTCTTAATATCGCATAAAATATCGTTAAAACTTATAAAATACTCTTAACATAAAATTAAACTCGTAAAGAAACCTGAAATTTCCAAGAAACTCATAAAAATTCCTAAAACTAAACAAAACTCCTGAAAACTCATAAAATCTCCTAAAAACTAAAAAAAACCTTAAAATTATTTGAAACTGCTAAAACTGTTAATATCGCATAAAATATCGTTAAAACATATAAAATATTCCTAACATTAAATTAAACTCCTAAAAAATCCTGAAATTTCCCAGACACTCATAAAAACTTCCTAAAACTAAACAAAACTCCTAAAACTAATAAAATGTCCTTAAAACTTATATAAAATTCCTAAAAATAAATAAAACTCCTAAAACTCATCAAATCTCCTGAAACTCATAAAATCTCCTGAAAACTAAAAAAAAAACCTTAGAACTAATTAAAACTGCTAAAACTCGTAATATCGCATAAAATATTGTTAAAACATATAAAATACTCCTAACATTAAATTAAACTCCTAAAAAATCCTCAAATTTCCCAGAAACCCATAAAAATTTCCTAAAACTAAACAAAACTCCTGAAAACTAATAAAATGTCCCTAAAACTTATATAAAATTCCTAAAACTAAATAAAACTCCTAAAAACTCATCAAATCTCCTAAAAACTAAAAAAAAACCTTAAAACTAATTAAAAGTGCTAAAACTCGTAATATCCCATAAAATATCGTTAAAACATATAAAATATTCCTAGCATTAAATTAAACTCCTAAAAAATCCTGAAATTTCCCAGAAACTCATAAAAATGTTCAAAAAAAATTAAAATCGCCTGAAAACTTATAAAATCTCCTGAAAACTGATATAAAATTCCTAAAAACTCATCAAATCTCCTATAAACAAAAAAAATCTTAAAACTAATTGAAACTGCTAAAAACTGCTGAAACTCTTAATATCGCATAAAATATCATTAAAACTTATAAAATATTTCTAACATTAAATTAAACACCTGAACAAACCTTAAATTTTCCAGAAACTCATGAAAAATTCCTGAAACTAAACAAAACAAAATTCCTAAAACGGAAGGAAAATCCTAAAAAATGACAAAAAATTATTAAAACAAAATAAAACTCCTAAACACTCATCAAATCTCATAAAACTCCATTACAAATTCATAAAGCTAAATGAAACTCCTGGAAAGATCTAAAATTTCATAGAAACTCAAAACCTCTTAAACCTTAACAAAAATTATAAAATATTCTAAAAACTTATGAAAAATTTATGAAACTAAATAAAACTCCTAAAAACTCATCAAATCTCCTGAAAACTCATAAAATCTCCTAGCAATTTGTGGTGAAACACGTTCTTTCACAACCTAGGTATCCCCTACATAGTCCTGAAATGGCTTTCTTTAATTTTTGGCTTAGAGGAAATAAATGAGAATGTTATAAAAAAGCTGTTGGCCGATTTTTATTTTTTTTTTATTTTCTTGTTGTTTATTTAATCACAAACCTGAAAGTAATTATGGCTTTTGAAACATAGAGGTTTTTAAAAAAAGCTTTGATTCAATAAAAAATACCTAGAAGAGTGAATGGTTTCGTGGGGATTGGTGACTAAATAGCAAAACTAAATAAAAGTCCTAAAAAGTCTTTAAATCTCCTGAAACTCATAAAATCTCCTAAAAACTAAAAAAATCCTAAAACTAATTAAAACTGCGGAAACTTTTAATATGGCATAAAATATCATTAAAACATATTAAATATTCCCAACGTTAAATTAAACTCCTAAAAAATCCTGAAATTTCCTAGAAACTCATAAAAAATTCCTAAAACTAATCAAAGCTGCCAAAACTCATAGAAAGTTCATAAAACTAAACAACTAAACTAAAATGATAAAACTCCTAAAAATTGATATTAAAATCTCCTAAAAATTGATATAAAAATTCCTAAAACTAAACAAAACTCCTGAAAACTCATAAAATGTCCTAAAAACTTATATAAAATTCCTAAAACTAAATAAAACTCTTAAAAACTCATCAAATCTCCTCAAAACTAAAAAAAACCTTAAAGTTAATTGAAACTGCTAAAACTCTTAATATCCCATAAAATATCGTTAAAACACATTAAATATTCTTAACATTAAATTAAACTCCTAAAAAATCCTAAAATTTCCCAGAAACTCATAAAAAATTCCTAAAACTAAACAAAACTCCTGAAAACTCATAAAATGTCCTAAAAACTTATATAAAATTCCTAAAACTAAAAAAACCTTCAAACTAATTAAAACTGCTAAAACTCTTAATATCCCATAAAATATCATTAAAACATATTAAATGTTCTTAACATTAAATTAAACTCCTAAAAAATCCTGAAATTCTCCAGAAACTCATAAAAAATTCCTAAAACTAAACAAAACTCCTGAAAACTTATAAAATCTCCTAAAATTGATATAAAATGCCTAAAACTAAATAAAACTCCTAAAAACTCATCAAATCTCATAAAAACTGATATAAAATTTATAAAACGAAACAAAATTTCTAAAAACTCATAAAATTCAGCTATTTTTAGTGAAACACGTTCTTTCAAAACCTAGGGAGCCCCCACACAGTCCTGAACTGGCTTCCTTCAATTTTTAGCTCAGAGGAAAGAAAAGAGAATGTTAAAAAGAAGCTGTTGGCCGACTTTCAAATTTTTGTATATTTTCTTGTTGTTTATTTAATAATAAACCTAAAAATAATTATGACTTTTGATACATAGACGTTTTTAAAAAAAGCTTTGATTCAATAAAAAAAACCTAGAAAAGTGAAAAAAAAACTATTTAAAAAGGATTTCCAATAGCAATGCAAATGTTACGAAATGTATTAAACTTGTTATAAACAAATAAGTGAATGAGAATGGTTTCGAGGGGATTGGCGACTAAATAGTTAAACTAAATAAAAATCCTAAAAACTCATCAAATCTCCTAAAACTCATCAAATCTCCTAA
This sequence comes from Druon quercuslanigerum, assembly GCA_010014905.2. Taxonomy (NCBI): domain Eukaryota; kingdom Metazoa; phylum Arthropoda; class Insecta; order Hymenoptera; family Cynipidae; genus Druon; species Druon quercuslanigerum. The sequence goes on along the minus strand of JAAAKG020134121.1, from coordinate 608 downwards.
AAACTAAAAAAAATCTTAAAACTAATTAAAACTGCTAAAACTCTTAATATCGCATTATATATCGTTGAAACTTATAAAATATTCCTAACATTAAATTAAACTCCTTAACAATCCTGGAATTTTCCAGAAAATCATCAAAAATTCCTAAAACTAAACAAATCTTCTGAAAACTTATAAAATCTCCTAAAACTGATATAAAATTTCTAAAACTAAACGAAATTCCTAAAAACTCATAAAATCTCCTAAAAACTACAAAAAATCTTAAAAATAAACAAAGCTGCTAAAACTCACAAAAAATTCTTAAAACTAAATAAAACTCCTAAACACTCATAAAATCTCATTAGACTTCATAATAAATTCCAAACACTAAATGAAACTCCTGGAAACATCTAAAATTTCCGAGAAACTCAAAACTTCCTAAACCTAAACAAAAATTATAAAATATTCTAAAAAATTATAAAAAATTCATAAAACTAAATAAAACTCATCAAATCTCCTAAAAACTCATAAAATCTCCTAGCAATTTCTGGTGAAACGATTTTTAAATTTTTGTTTATTTAATAACAAACCTGAAAATAATTATGACTTTTAAAATATAGATATCAAAT
>JAAAKG020134120.1:0-13947 GCA_010014905.2 Druon quercuslanigerum | reverse complement strand
CTAAAAATTAATCTTATTGTTGGAAATTTAAGTATTCCAGTTAAATACTCATCATTTTAGTTGAAAATGTATGTTTTTGGTTTCAATTTCAACTATATCAGTTGAAGAATCATAAATTTAGTTGGAAATCCGTCGCTTTAGTTAAAAATGAACGTCCTTTGACAACTATTTGGTTGAAAATTGTTCTTCTTGTATTTGATAATGAAATATTTTTTCTTGAAAATTTATGTATTTGGTTGAAAAATTGTCTTTGTGGTAGAAAATTGATCTTTTTAGTTGAAAATAAGACTACTAAGTCCAAATTGGAACTTTTTTCTGAAACATTCATATTTTGTTGTAAATTCATCTATTACAGGTAAAGATTCATAATTTTATTTGGAAATTTATTATTTTGGTTGAAAATTAATCGTTTTTAGTTGAAAATTCAACTTTTTTGTTAAAAATTCATATATTTTTTTGAAAACTCATCTTTCTCGGTGGAAAATTAATCTTCTTGTTTGATCATTCATTTTTTCAAAATTCAAGTATTGCAGTTAAATGGTGTTCATTATAGTAATTAATTTATCTTTTAGGTTAAAAAACTTACGTCGTTAAAAATTTAAATAAGTTTTAAAAATAAATGCTTTTTTTGGTGGAATAATACTTTTTTTAATTGAAAATTTTAATATTCTATTTTTATTGAAAACTGATCGTTTTTAGTTCAAAATTCACCTACTTGATTGAAAATTGTTCTTTTTCTTTAGAAAATTTAACTCCTTGAGAATTAATGTATTTTTATTTAATTTTATGTTTAGCAGAAAGTTATTCTTTTCGGCGGGAAATTCTACTATTTGATTATAAATTCATCTATATTTTTAAAAATCCTAATTTCTACTTGAAGATTTAGCAACTTGAAGCGATTGAAATTGAATATAATACCGTACCCATATTATTTTACCTAGATATGCACTAAATTTTAAGTATAAGTAGATAAAATAAAAATTTCTTTGAATTATTATTTAGATTCATGGACTTTAGAGGCGAATTTAAGAAATGAATAATTTAATTTAATAATTAAATAATTCTGAAAGTCTCTTATTAGAAAGCATATAATTTTAACTTTTTTTTAATAATGAAACTTTAAATGTTAATAATATTTAAAATTCTTCAATTTAGAACGGTGAAAGTAATAGTGATTTTTTCTGATAGAATTCACATTTTTTAGTAAAAAAAATCCATCTGATCACTTTGAATGTGACTTGATACTACATGATATGATGCTAATCAATCATATTGATCATCTTTTAAATTTCTATAATTTCAAATTATAATTATAGTTTTGAATGTGTAATTGTAAAACAGTATAATTTTTGAAGCCTTGAAACAATTGTTTTTACTTCAAAAGCAAGGAGATCAAAAATAAATTTGCCTTTTTTCAATTAAGGCTTCTAAATTTTTCTGAAAGAAAATCTTAGGTTTAAAAAGCTACAGTAAGCATAAGCATTCAGTATGTTCTGAGCGGACTCTATCTTTTTCAGCGATTTATGACTTTTAAGATATCAATTAAAATTTTTTTTATTTTTATTGCAGTTCTTAACGGATTCTTTATGCCTTTTGTATTGAACATAAGCATCATTAGTGACCTGGAAAAATATTTAATAACAGAAAAATTGACCAGATTTTTTTTATATGCCACTCTCAAATATTTTAGCTTTATGTTGAGAATTTTACTGATAATATTGTAAAAATTTTAATTGATAGTCTTAATTATTTAACAAATCTAAATGAAAATCCTCCGGAAAATGAGAAGATTTTATAATTAGGCGTTAAGAAATAAATTATTTGTTATTTGAAAAAGTCTAAAAAATATTGAGTATTTGTCATCAATCTATGTTTTCAGATTTTCCAAATATAGGAAACGAAACAATCTAGACATTTGCATACATTTCTTGAATTTTGTTAAATTATAACCAACAATTTAAACATTTTTAAATTTTGTGAATTTATTTTAACTAATTAAAATTTACAAGGTTTAGAGTATAATTAAGTTTTATTATCAAAAATTCTTGGTCATTAAAATATGTCAGCTTTAAGTGATGTTCGTGTTCGTTTAATTTTCGACGCTCCGTAGTAGAAATTTTTTATTATTATGCTTGTCATTTGAAATAACTTCATGTTGAACGTTTTTTTAAGAATAATTCAATTTAAAAGGTTTATAATTGAACATTTTTCGATTTTGAACTGTGAATTTTTTTGTTTCGTCTTCGAAAAATTTGTCATAGCAATTTAAAGTTCGAGTATTTCAGAAGCTTTCAATTGTAAACATTTAATTTTTATTTAATTTCAAATTTCTAAATTTTAATCGCTTCAAATAAAAAGTTTTTTAGATTCAAAAGTTTTGAATTATAAATTAAAATCCAGGCATTTACTGCTAGTGTAGAGTAAAATAAAATCTAATTTTTTTCAGGATGCTGCGATTGATTGGGCGAGAGACCACAGGGTGCATCATAAATACAGCGAAACAGATGCAGATCCTCATAATGCCAAGAGAGGTTTTTTCTTTGCCCATGTTGGTTGGTTACTGTGCCGTAAACATCCCGATGTTAGGAGCAAAGGCAAAGGAATCGACATGAGTGATTTGCAAAATGATCCAATCCTCGCCTTCCAGAAAAAGTAGGTCATTTTTTCAATTCCTCTTGATTTTAGGTGAACAAAAGTTTCGTTCAGTAATCAGAACGATTTTCTTTTCTCGTTTTTTCTTTTCCCGATTTACTCAATTTGTCCTAATTTTTCAAATAAAAACGAATCTTCCTGCCAGGCCCTTAGTAGGTGAAAGGAGGGTATTTGGCGCTCTCTGATTCATGAAAAATAGTTCCATGGTCGGAATTCCTTCACAGTACGTAATTGATAAAAAATTCATATAAAATCGACTTTACAAAAAGTTTTTAAACAATGTTTAATTGCTTAAATAAGTGTAACTTATTTAAACAATTATTTATTCCTAAAATATGTAAAAACAATCTTATTTTCTGTTTGAAATGTAATAGTTGTTCATTATATTCAGTTGTAACTTTTTTTTAAACATGTAATTATGTAAATATTTAATTATTGTTTGCTTACAAAATTTCTGAAAATCGAGCGAGAGTTGTCAAATTTTTTCTCAAATTGGTATCCTATGCAACTTTTTGATGAATAATTACACAATTTCGAGATTTTGAACAAAACCTGGAGCATGAGTTAAAATTTTCGAAAATCCAAAATTTCCTCATGTTAATCAAATGAGATTTTGAGATATTTAAATTTCAAAAAAGCGCGAAAAGCATTTTTGACCTCCCTAGTGTTAATATACTTAATGGAGAACGAAACAATTATAACTATTTAACAGATTCTAGACTTGACAGTTAAAGAGTTAGTTAACGAGCAATCCGTGGGGCAATGATTTGGTGCAGATGTTAAATCGCATGCGATTTTGCACAAAACTCAAAATTCAATTGACATGGTATATCCTCTACGTCGAAAGCCTGGAATTGTCAGGGAATTTGTATATATCTGAAAAAGGTTCTTTTTAGTAAAAAATTAATCTTCTCAGTTCAAAATTCATGTTTATCTCTAAAAATTCGACAGTTTGTTTGCAAGTTTTTCTTTCTTTTTACTGAAAGCTTTTTTTCAGTTGAAAATTTATCTTTTTAATTGAAAATTCATCTCTTTGGTTAAAAAATGAACTATTTTGTTGAAACTTTGTTGTTTTTTTACTAAAAATTAATTTTTTTTACTGAAAATTTAGATATTCAAGTAAAAACTGTAACTATTTTGTTAAAAAATTTTTTTTGTGTGTTTTGAATCAATTTTTTAAACTAAAAATGTATCTATTCTAGTTTAATACTCCACGATTTTATTTAAAAATTCATTTTTTTGGTTGAACACTAATTTTTTTAACTAAAATTTTAACTATCCAATTTTTGGTGGAAATGTGATCTTTTTTAGTTTAAAATGCGTCTTTTTGGGTAGAAATTAATCTTCTTGGTCGAAAATTCATCCTTTTGTACAAAAATTTAACTATTCTAGTTAAAGATTTATAATTTTAGGGAAAAATTCATATTTTTAAATAAAAATTTAACTAATCCCCTGAAAGATTCATAATTTTAGTTTTACATTTTGTGCATGCAACTAATTTGTTGAAAATTAGTCTTTAAGTTGAATATTCATCTTTTCAGTGGAAAAGTCATCTTTTCAGTGGAAAATAAAACTACTTGGTTCAAAGTTAAATTCTTATTAAAAATTCTGCTTTTTGGTTTACATGTTATCTATTTTAGTTAAGGATTGCCATATGTTCTTTAAAATGTATAGGAAACTTTTTGAGTGAGCCACTCATTGTGGGCTAAAATCGCTTATACTTCCAAGGGATGATAAATAATCGTTTATAAATTAAATACATGTCTGTGCCTAATAGCATGGAAGTTGACCAGATAAAGATTATAGATTTCAAGCATCAATAACTAATATAAATGCCTTCTTGCAATTTATTGTAAATAACCGAAAAGAACGAACGGCTCAGCCTCATATTTTACATTAATATAGCCGAAATATCAAGCTGCTAAAAGCATATTTTCTTATTAACTTTTTCTTCTAGTTGCGCCAACGTACCCTACTCATTCTTATATTCGATTAAGGGGGTAGTAGGGTTAATTCGGTCAAAAAAGGCCATTTTTAAAGAATGTTTTTTGGAATAAACGTTTTTTTGCACATTTATTTTATTAATTAATACATAATAAAAGAACATTTCAAGAATATTTTCAAAAATTTCCAGTAAAAAATAAGCATTTTTAAGGTTGTGGAAGCAAATTTTCGGATACGCCCCGAAAAAAATTACTTTGCCCTGCCACGCAGAACTGAAGACTGGATCATCTGAATCCTAAAATAAAATAAAAATTTCATATGAGTTTCTCTAGGTCGCAACGCTGAGTTTTATTTTTAAATATTTTTAAAAAAGATTTGGTAACATTTTGAAGAGAAAACACCGATTTTCGAGAAAAAATCGACATTATTTATTGTTAAGTAAATAATAATAATTATAAAAAATAATCAAATTTAGCGTTGCGATCTTGGAACTTATCTATAGACATAGTGTACCAAATTTCCTAAGGATCGATCCAGTAGATTTTAATTTACAGTTGGTACCTGTTTTGAAAACGTCGATCGCGAGAAAAACGCTTCAAAGTTTTGCATGGTAAAAAAAAACGAAATTAAACTCTAATAGATTAGAAATTTTTTAATATACTCACACATCATGATTAGCGCCATTGCTCTTGCCTGAGACTCATTTTATAAAATAAAAAACCAGGCTTTTTTCTTTAAATACCCTTTCTACCCCCTTGAATTTTTCCTTTTGAATGAAAGAAGTTTATTTTTAACTGAAACTCATGTTTCATCATTCGAAGAAACGTTTCTTTAGGTAAAGAATGACTAAACTATTGGCAATGAAGAAAAATTATATTCATGACTTCACTATGTTACAGATACTATTTCCTTCTGATGCCACTCTTGTGCTTCCTGATACCTACTGTGATTCCTGTTATGTTTTGGAATGAAACATGGACGAATGCTTATTTCATTGCAGCCGTGCTTCGATATACATTCACACTTAACATGACGTGGCTAGTCAACTCGGCTGCTCATCTCTTTGGCAACCATCCTTACGATCAGTAAGTACAAAAAATAATATTTTTTGTTGAAAATGCCACTATTTGGTTAAAAAGTCATATTTTTTGGGTAAAAAATGCAAGTAACAGGTGGAAAGTTGAATTACTTTATTGAAAGTTAATTTTTTTGTTGGAGATACATCTCTTTGGTTGAAAATTTAACTATTAGATTTTTAGAATTTAACTAGTTAAAAAATTATATTATTTTAGGTTGGTTGTTGAACGATTAAATCAAAATTTCATATCTTTGGTTAAAAATTTAACTGGTTTGTTAAAAATTCATTTTTTTTGTTAAAAATATATTTTTTAAATTAAAAATATATATATCTTCTTTGTTAAAAATAGAAATTTTTGGTTAAAAATTACCCTTTCTAGGTTTTTGTTTCCAAATGAATTTTTTTTGGCTGAAATATCAGCTGTTGCATGTTTCGTTGAGAATTCACCTTATTTGGTTGAAAAATCAAAGCCAATTTATTTAATATCAATCTATTTTTTTTAAATTATTTTTTTTGTGATAAAGATTTATCGTTTTAGTTGAAGATTTATATCTTCGAGTAGAAAATTCAATTCTCTTCAAATCTCTTTTTTGAGAATTCAACTATTTTTATAAAAATTTGCCTTTTTTGGTAGACCACTAATTTTCTGAGTGAAAAATTAATAGTTTTGGTTGAAAACTATAGTTTTAACTATTTAACTTGGTTGTAAGTTGATTTACTTTTCTAAAAATGTTTTTCTGTTGATTCGCCTCTTTGGTTCAAAATTTATTATTTAAAAAATTATTTTTTTTCTTTTGGTTTAAAGTTTATACTGTATAAGTGAAAAAAATCAACTACCGGTTAGATAATTCACCTTTTTTGGTAGACGTCCCCTTTGTTGATTGAAAATGAACATTTTTGTTAAAAATTTGACTGTTTTAAAAAAAATTGTCTTTTGGATTGAAAATTGAACAATTTAGTTGAATGTTAAATTATTTTGTGGAAAATTCCTTTTCTTTGTTTAAAAGTTGAATTATTTGATTATTAATGCAACCGTTTGGTTAACCAAATTTTTTTGTTTGAAATTAGTCTTTTTAGATTGAAAATTCATCCTGTTGGAAAAAGATCTATGGAATTTAATGTGTTTTGTATTATTATTATTATTATTATTTATTATTATTATTACCCTTAAAAAATAAAATATTACCATAGCAACTCCAAAAAAGCTATAGTATGAAAATTGGATGATCATTTCAAAGATTTAAAAAAAGTTATTTCAATTTGATCTTTGACTTTTTCTGAATGAAGTATATGCACTTTAATTCTTGCAATTAGTCGCCTTTTAAGATTAGTTTATCGTTTTCCCCTGGCGTAATTAGAATTTAAATTCGGTATAAATGTTGTGCTTGCATTTTTTTGTAATACTTTAGGTTTTTAAAAAACCTCAAATTTACAATTTCGAAAATAATTGGAACTGGAAATCTGTTTATTAAAAAAAATATATTCTTTTGTTTAAATTGCGTTAATTGTTCAATTGAATTAGCTCTCGAATATAAAAACATTTTTAATAAGGAAGTCCGTGATTTTCAGTGTTCAAATTTAATAATCAAGTTTAATAATGTCTTGAGAGAAGTTGTGAATACGTTGTTATAAAATACAAAAACAAGTGGAGAAGATGATTTATTTTATGAGAATTACATAATGATATATTATATATATAGCGCTTCTAATGGTAAACTTTTAAAGACAGAATCCATTTCAAATCATGCCGGCCGGTGAGTGACATCTTCAGAATTGGCTTGTCAGCAAAAGACGTTTCCGTACGTGGGAAATAAGGATAACATTTTTTTTTTAATTATTACTGCGACATTTGTGCATTTTTTATAAATATTTAAAAATTTCAAGTATAAAATGAGTTTTTTGCAAATTCAGTCTGTTGCATACTAATGAACAGCATGGCCATATTTTACTCAATGTAAAAAAAAACGAAATAGAAATTCTTACATGCGATTATTTTTAAATTATGTTTCTACATACAGATAATCAAATTCATTTTCATAACAACTTTAAACCGCAAAACTAAAAATGTGAATTAGAAATCCAGGAAATTTAGAAGCTTCTTTAAAGATGAGTACATTTTATCAATTAGTATTAAATTTTCTAACGAAATAAAATTTTTCAAAGCTAACAACTTCAATTGATGTTATAAATAACATCCTAATTGTATCACTTAAAATTTGACTATCTCGCTTTACCAATAAATATGATCCTGTCGATAAAATTAAGCAGTTTCAACTTACAAATATACTTTGCAGTCAAAATTTTTACGATGCTCACATTTTGTTAGTATAATTTTATTATAAATTCACTTAATTCTACTTATTTTATTGGAGTTTTTCGAATTTTGAAATTTTTTTATTCAATTGATCCTAAAGGCTTTTACCTCACCTTGAATTCTCATGGATTCCATAAAAATCTTTTGAATTCCCTTGAATTTTTCCAAACTCGTTTCAAAGTGAGTTTTGTTTACTGAAGTCAATGAAGATTTGTCATACCTATTTTTGAATTGTTTTCAATCAATTTAATTTAAAAAAAGTTAACTTGGATTTCAAATAAAATTTGAACCTAAAATAAAATAATGTATTTATCGAATTCTTCCTGCTTAGCTTAAATTTCTCCAAATTCATTCCAATTTAACGAAAATCAATCAAATTTTTTAATTAAAGAAAAAATGTTCAATAAATTTAATTTCTTTTGAATTTAACTTGAATTTTCTTGAAGTCTTATGAATTTATCCTGAATTTTTTCCTCTTTGAGCGCCAAAAAGTACCTTGAGAATGGACAAAAAGTACGTATTTTCCCTATATTTTATTCCATGGGGACTGTGATGCCTGGTATTTATTAATTGATTTTTTTTTCGTCTCAAGACTAACAAAAATTTAGAAAATATTGCTTTGAGATTCTGGAGTGATTTCTAATCGTATTTCAGAAGTGAAGATCCCCCTGTCTTCCCCCTTTTTCGTTAGAAAATTACCCTATTTGCCCTTTTTTGAGATTATTTTGCGCTGTGATCCCTGAAATTAATTTTGAAACGCTTTGGCAGGTTCATCAATCCTTCAGAGAACAAGAGCGTTGCAATTATGGCACTGGGTGAAGGTTGGCACAATTACCATCACGTCTTTCCCTGGGATTACAAGACTGCCGAGCTCGGCAACTACACCTTCAACTTCACAACAGCCTTCATAGACTTTTTCGCGAAAATTGGTTGGGCGTACGACCTGAAGAGCGTCTCGACTGACATGGTCCAGAAAAGAGTCGAAAGAACAGGTGACGGCAGCCACGAAGTCTGGGGTTGGGGCGACAAGGATCAACCTCCGGAGGAGCGAGAGGAAGCCATCATCACACATCATCCGAAAAACGAATAGTTAATTGCCACCCAAAAAGTCCCCTGTACAGTCTCGTGAACGTTAAGTAGTTAAGTGTTTTTTTAAGATTAATATAAAAATAACTGTCGACGCTTCGAATCAACCTTAATCCATATTGTACTGGATGCCGTATGTATTTTACGTCACAATTGCAGAGGGTACCAAGCAGGGACTCGAACGAAATTAACGAATATTTTCTGATGTTTGTCAACTATTTATATACATTCAATATAATTTAGCGGTGAAAATATGCTAATTATGAAAAAATAGTGCAAAATAATGCAGCCGCGTTGGGTGTAACAAGTGGTGTTTCTTCAATGCTTTATCTCGAAAGAAACAAAGAGGAATGTAGCATTATTATCCTTTGATACTTTTCTAGACTGAGCTTAGTGTTTATCCAAATTATTTTCTCAATTTATTGAATTAATGGGCAAATATCGAAAAATGCACCTTTAATTTTGCTCGAATCCCTGGTACATAGAAATGAAAAAAGTCATCAGGGAAAAGTGTGAGAGTACTAGTTTTTTTAAAGAAGTAATATACGGGTAAAGAGATTTGTGCCAAAGCGACTGACTCTTTTATACATTTAATGATATAACGGGAGCTCGAAACTTATGACTCCGCAACCCTAAAATAAGTTCAAGTTCAACTTTGGCATCTTGCGCTGTGCGCTTCAAAACGCTAAGAATATTCCAAGTCAAAGTAACATTTCCACGACAAGCATTGGACACACTTATTTTTTTATTGTTGCACATAAAAAATTGAATGTAAATTTGTACAAAGGTGACTGAGAAAACTAGAAATTTGTATACGTAAAGCGACTCTTTTGCTACCGTAAGATTTTGTAAATACTTTCTGTTTTTTTCCCTTGCATTCTGTTGTATCGGTTCTTTGAGGCTTGTATTTATACCATATTTTCATTACTAAAGTTGCACAATATGATTAGAATTAAGAAGTTGCGGAGAATTAATCGCATAGCTCCAGTTCTCTATGGTCTAAGGCAGCATTCGTGCTCTCTAAATGTCTAGAGTCAAACTGTCTCGATTTAAATTCAATGTTCAAGAAAAAGGATTGAACGAGAATAATCAAAGTGCAGGAGTAGAAGGCTATGAAGCATTTATGTATCGCATCTTGGCCCTTTCACTTTAGAGTCTAGCTTTAATTCAATTTTTAGCACATTCTTTTCTTCAGTTCGTCTGTTTTTGTTTACTTTCTGATGTCGCAATTATATCTTTGATTTTTGAAACTAATCAAAATAGATATAAATGAATTGATTCTTCTATGCTAGCTTCCTAAGGAGTTATATCTAGTAGTAAGTTTGAATAGAATTTAGTTAAGATGGCTAAAAGCTCTTGAAAGCCCCTCAACAGTACTAGATATAAACCCTTAAAAAATTCTGTTTAAATGTGCATCCCTAACTGAGGTATATACTGATCACAGACTGGTTATTTAAGCCCGTGTTATATTGATCCTCTAAATTTTAATATCATGATTCGTCAAACTATTAATCGACACGTACTCTTAATTTCGAATTTTCGCTATGGCACAATTAGTTTTAGTTGAGAGCAGCTCTGCAAGAACTCTCTGTTTTTTGGAAGTTCTCCTTTTTTCCACATTGTTTTGATTTGATAGTTCTTGTCAAATTGAAGCTTTCAAGATATTTCTTTGACGATTCGTAAAACCGTGAAATAAATTTTCTTGAAGTAAATAGGGCACTTAAATTAAGTATCTAAATTATTTTAGAGTTAAAAATGAAGTGATATGCGGATATTGTAGTAGAGCGGCAGTGAATAGTAAATCTTAAGGGAAAGAGATAATTTAGATTATTTATACTGATATCGAGATTCGTGATAAAAAAGAAAATTTTTCTAAACTCAGTCAAACAGAATTGTCCTTTTTTCAGACACTAATACATCGCGTAAGTTACCTCGTACCTGTGCAGCGTTAGTGTACTTTATTTAGACGTTTAATAGATTTTCCAAATGCGATTTTGTGATAATTAAATTAAAAAAAAAGATAAACTTTTCAATTGAGAAACTTTTGCTACTATACTAAACCTGGTTTCAAAGAGCCTCGATGCTAGTGAAATATACGAAAAGAATCAATTTCTTATTGCTGGTCGGTAAGGTTGAGACTTTTTCAGAATTTCCGTTCGTTTACATTACAACATTCAAAATGGATAGTATTGCTAAATTCAAAGTATCAGAAACTAAAGCTGTATCTTTAAAGTGCGAATGAGTTCAAAAACTAACATAGGTGCATCACTATATGGTGTGTTATACAATATTGAATATATTCACTGTAATTCCAGTAAACTGTTTAATAAAAGCATATATTTTTAAGAAAGTAATTTATATTGTGTAATGTTATAATATTCTTTCAGAATTTTCATTTTAATATTCCTTTTGCAGATTTTGCAAACAAGTATTCTCGATTTCTTAGAAAAAATTGCAGTTTTCCAATATAGTACTTTTCATCTCTGAAAATAACACTCATCAAGAAAATTAAGCCTGTGACAAAGTCACCGAACGCGTCCACGGGTTGTGGATAGAGGGTCCCTGTACCAAGGGTTTCTGCTGAATATGGTTACAAAAAATTAATAGGCAGTCGAGGACAATTGTCCAGAGGTGGTCCCGAAGGAATTAAGCCCCAAACGGAGGTGTGAAAACCGTGCCGAAAGCTGAATGGCTCCCTTATCCTTGTATGCGGGGCTCTACAAGGATGGACGAACCCTTTTCCCTAGCTTCTCGTGGGAACAACAATAATAACACCAAACATAGTTGCAGTAAGTGCGATTCAAAGCAATGGGACGCACACGGCTCCCGATAATGAAGCTGGGGGAGCTAATGAAGATAAAGTCAAAGCGATGGATCGACGGAATCTTGGGGCTTCTAGGTGGACGGAGCGACAAAATCACGACTTGCTCGAATGCTACGATGCGAGTGTAACCCGTGAACGAGATAATTACATGGCACGACTGTGTGTTCTGTGGCGCGAGAGACACCCAGAGCTATCGCAGTTTTCGCGCCAACGTCTGCAAAACCATGCCGAAGTATTCCAAAAAAGGGGCTATGTAAGCGGAGCCTACTCTACGAGAGCCAGAACAAGCCGCAGCACAGAAAGAGAGGTGACAAGACCAACCACGAGCAGGCATCCGATAGATGACGAGCGATGCTTTATGACCCGGAGAAACATCAACAGCCAGGTTTCTCCCAAGCCTAGATATTTGGCTGAAATGGATGAAGAGCTTCGTGGACAATTTTCAGAATAATCCGACCTCTGGACTATCAATTGTTGTGTGTATAATGCAGCGACAGCTTCGGCCGATGCGAACCATAAAACAAAACCAACAGTTGATCATAAGACCAAAAGAATAGGCTGGGCAAGACAGTACGCGTCCCTCATTCAGTGTTTGATTGACTATATAACATCTGGCAGGAATTTTACCGCAAAGGTTCGAAAGTTCACGCGCGAACGCCGGATCCGTTATCACATATTGCAACAGTCTAAGCTACTGACCATCAGGCAGCATATTGTTGAGAGAATACGGATACTATCTGGCGCTAAGAGAAGTTTAGAGCGGAGAGAGAGGTGGGTCAGAGAAAACCAAAGATTCTCTCTGACCCATCTTGACTCTTCCACCACCCGCCCAACCAGAGGAGGTCGAAGTGTTTATGAGAGAAGTATACGAAGTGCAACATAGACTTGCCGAAGTATCAGAGAACGTAAGTAGCTTAAAGAAGCTGTGTGATGTCCTCATAACAACACCTCAGGAAGAATGCCCAACCATCACTACCGAGGAGGTGAAAAAAGTATTGAGATGTATGAAGAACTGTTCCGCTCCGGGACCAGATGGTATCAAGACCATCTGGTGGAAGTAGTTTCCTTTAACCAATCAGCATCTGGCCCGTATTTTCACCTCATATTTGAAGGCGGAAGAGCCAATTCCGGAGTGGTTGGTGGAAGGCTGAAAATGGGAAACTTAGCTGCGACCCAAAGAATTACAGGCCAATAACGTTTCTGAACACACTTTATAAGATATTTAAAGCTAGCCTAAATGATAGGATTGTTCGGGCAATCGGATCCAGTGATCCCATATTTGAAACGAGTTACCCTCGCAAAGATTGAAAGCTCTGGTAGAGTGGTAACACATGGCTGTAATTTCGCGTGAAACCAATTTCTCTTCTGAATCCGAAAGGTCGAAGATGCACGATTGCCGACCGGAAAACTTCAGCGATCTTCTATTTATATCTCGATCAGAAATGGAAGAAATTGGCAATTTTAATGTTTCGCACGATTCTTAATTTTTTATATCCGTCGATTTGCAGGTTATTTTTTCCAGGTGTATAGAATATTGATATTAATACAGTTATATATAATACACATTATGTTAGTATTATAATTATAAAATATTGTTTTAATTTTAATTTTGATGTCACGTTTTTTCAGGTGAAGAATTAATTCATTAAGAAGTATTATATATATGGGTCATTTCACGTCAAATTTAAATCAAAATTTTCGATTGTCTTCAAAATTTTTTCCTCAATTCTAGAGCGAAAAAAGTATACCTATTTTTTTATTTCATTATGATATAGATATTTTCCAAAATATAAATTTTTTAATTTATCGGTTACAAAAAAATACTTTTTTTTAACTGCTTCGTGAATCGCGTTCTTTGAGAGTATAAACAATTTATGATATAGAAAAAATGCGTCATGAGACCCACTTTAAAGTGCATTATTGTGCTATAGAAAATTTCGACATTGAATAATTTTTATACAACAATCTTATCAACAATTTGAATGATCTCAAAACCGACCTAACCGAATCGAATGAAATTTTGTGTCATTTGTTATAATAGTATATAGA
>JAAAKG020134119.1:16668-28135 GCA_010014905.2 Druon quercuslanigerum | reverse complement strand
AAAAATATTTTTTACAACAATAAAAAAGAATTTTCCTCAAAAACGTATCAATTTTCGTAGTAAATGTTTGAATTTTTGACTGAAAAATATAACTTTACAACAACAACAAAAAATCAATAAACTAAAAATATTAGTCTTTGAACAAAAAATATTTTTTACAACAATAAAAAAGAATTTTCCTCAAAAACGTATCAATTTTCGTAGTAAATGTTTGAATTTTTAACTGAAAAATGTAAATTTTCAATGACAACAAAAAATGAATTATCTACAAAAATGATTAATGTTATACAAAAACAAAAAATTAAACTAAAGAACCATTGTTGACCAAAAAAATACGCAAATTTTCAGTTAGAATAATAATTAATTTTGAACAAAATAGCTCAATTTTTATCAAGAAAAATGATAGAAAAATGATAGACAATTCGACTATTTGGTTGAAAATTTACTTTTTTTGGGGGAATTTAACTGTTTTGTCCGAAATTATTCTTTTTGGTTTAGGATGTATAGAAAATCCAACTGTTTGGTTAAAAATTAACTTTTTGAATGAAAATTAATATTCTTTTGTTTAACGAATAAAAAGAAATAAAAAAAATTGTTTTTATTATTGTTGATTATTTATTTATAACTATTTTTTTTTAATTTCATTCAAAATAAATAACGCCTTTTATACAAAACGTTTAATTTCGAACCAGATAATAATAATTTTCAATCAAATATTTGAATTTTCAACTAAAAGGGATCAAGTTTTGGCCAAAAAAATAGTTAAGTTTTTAGTTGAAAAATATAAATTGAAAAAATAGTTCGATTTAAAAGAAAATATTTATTTTCAAAATAATAAATTTATTTTCAACTGTAAAAGATCAATTGTAAAGTTTCATTTATTAATGATGAATTTGATACGGAACGTTGAATTCTGAACACAAAAATTTAAATTTTCAAGAAGAAAGATAATTTTCAACTAAATTTTTGAGTTTTTGAATAAAAAAAATATTTCAGAAATTATTGAAATAAAAATGTAAGTCTTTAAACAAGAACTATTTTTTACAACAATAAACAAGAATGTTCCGCAAAAGTGTATAAATTTTCGTAGTAAATATTTGAATTTTGAACCAAAGAGGATAATTGCTCATCCAACTATTATGATTATTTAGAGAAAAAGATACATTTTTAATCAAAATTTCAACCAAAAAATACGATTTTTCAAAAAAACACATGAATTTTTAACTGAAAAATATAACTTTTCAACAACTAAAAATTAATTTTCAACAAAAATGATTAATGTTATACAAAAACAAGAATATTCATCAAAAATCTATATTTTCAGCTAAAAATGGAACGGTTAAATTATATTTATTAAAAAAAATTAATTCAAAACGATATCGTTAAATTTTCATCAATAAAATACTAATTTTAAATTAAAAAATAAAAGGAACAACTATTTAATAAATTAATTTAATCTTTAAGTAAAATCATTACTTTCAGTTAAATAAGTTTATTATCAACCCTGCAAAATAATTTTTGAATAAAATTTGTTTAATTTTTAATCAGAGAAATTAATTAGCTACAAAAGAATTTGATTGACAGAGTATTCCAGCTTTTAACCATGAAGTTGAATTTTCAAAAAAAAAAATAATTTGAAATCAAAGACAGACCAATTTAACCAGGAAAGAAACATTTTACACCTAACATTCGTATTTTTATATCAAAGGAATTTTAAACCAAGAAATATTTTACATTTAATAAAGAAAAAAAGGAAAAATCTTGAATTTTTTCTAGTGAATTTTAATATAATTCTAGTAATTTTTATTATAACATAATACAATAATTATATATTTTCTATACTGAACAGTTATAATAATCAAATATTTATAAAAATTCACTAGAGGGTGTCTACTCAAATCCATGACAAGATATTCTTAAACATTTTAGCACGATAGATTAAATAAATAATTAAATAATGCTAAAAACATAATTAATCATTTCTAGAATTTGTCTCTAAAGTACATGAATTTAAATATAAATTTTAACTCGTTTTTATTGTATCTACTTATGCTTAAAATTTTTTTTTGTATATTTAGGTAAAATCATGTGACTACTGTATTAAAAATTAAATTGAACCGCTTCAAATTCCTAAATTTTCACGTAGAAATTTGGACTTTCAAAAAGATACATAAATTTTCAAACAAATAGTTAAATCTGAAAAACAGATTTATTTTTTAAACAAATTTAATTCAAACTTTAACCAAAAACTTTTGTTTTTAACCAAAAAGATGAAATAATTACGATAATGCCGATTAATTTTCAAAAAGGAAAATTAATGTTTTAGTCAGAAAGACGAATTTTAAATTAAATATATGAATTTTTAACAAAAAAGTTAAATTTTCAATTAATGAAGACCCACTTTTAACTAAATAGTTAAATTTCAAACCAAAATAATAAATGACTTCTAAACAAAAATATGAATTTTTGAGAAGATATTTGAATTTTGAACAAATTATTTTTATTTTTAACCAACACGATAAATTTTCTATCATTTTGGACCATATAGACGAAAAAATAAAAGTCAAAATAAAAAGACATGAATATTCAACAAAATATTTGTATTATCAAATACAAAAAAATAATATCCATTTTTAAACAAAAATGGAATAGCAAAACCGTTTTAATTAAATAATAAGAATCAACGAACCATAACAAATGGAAATAACAGAGAAAAAAAACAAATCGCCAAAAAGTCTTCGTACTGCTAAAACCCGTAGCAAAAAAAGATTGCAAAAAAAAATTTGTAAAAATTTGTAAAAAAATCAATGATTTTTTATCTCTGGATTTTAGAGCCCATCACAGCATTAATTAAAAAAATATTTATCTAAAGGATCAACATTCTCTTCAATTGCAATAATTAAATATAAATTCATAGAATTAAATAAGTTTTTACTAAAATTCGGCATGAATTAACTAGCATTCTTTTTTAAATTACTTTGAGCTTAAAATTTAATAATTTAATTTAAATCACGTAACGTCTACTCAAATTCTCTAAAATAATTTTAAAGTAATTATAGAGTTACTAGAATTCTGCATTAATTGGAAATTCAAAAGTATAAAATTACTGATTTTAAATTAGTTTCTACTAAAATTCCACATAAATTAACTGGAACTTTTTATGAATTGCAATAATTCAACATTGAAAATTCAACCAGTTTATGAAAATTTTTCCTATTTTGTTAAAAAGACTTTCTTCAAATTTCAATTTTTTTTCTTTTTTTGTTTATCAAATATAAAATATTTCTTGGTTGAAAATTCGTCTTTTTTGTAAAAAATATATATCTTTTTTTTTTTGAAATTTAATCCTTTATAAAAAAAAATACAAATGTTTGGTGTAAAATGTTTCTTTTATGGTCAAATTCATCTGTCTTTGATTTCAAACTAATTTTTTTTAAATTCAACTTCATGGTTAAAAGCTGGAATATTCTGCCAAACAAATTTTTTTTATGATAAATAATTTCTCCGTTGAAAAATTAAATAATTTTATTGAAATTTTTTTTTAGGGTTGAAAATGAACTTATTTAACCGAATATCATGATTTTACTGAAAGATTGAATTAATTTATTGAAAATTTATTCCTTTGATTTTTTAATTCATCTTTTTTAGTTGGAAATTAGTTTATTTTGTAGAAATCTAGTCTTTTCTAGATGAAAATTGAACGATACGGTTGTAAATTTTTTTTGTGGAATGAATATAATTTAACTGTTCCATTTTTTGCTGAAAATATATGATTTTTGTTGAATATTCTTGTTTTTGTATAACATTAATCATTTTTTAAATTAAATTTTTTTTTCTTTTTATATTTTTTATATTTTTAAAACATTTACCACGAAAAGTTTATATAAATTTATTTTGTTTAAAATTTGTATTTTTTTTTAATCAAACTATTTTTTCAGTTAATATTTTAAAACTGAAAACTTAACTATTTTTTTGGCCAAAACTTGATCCTTTTAGATGAAAATTCAAAAATTTGATTGAAAATTTGTATTTACTGGTTCGAAACTAAACGGTTTGTATAAAATGTGTTATTTATTGCAAATAAAATAAAAAAATCTGAATACATAATCAAAAATAATAAAAATTTTTTAAATTAAATTAACCTTCCCTCCCTACACCTATTTTTTCAATCGAGTTCCCTACACCGGGTCAAATTGACCCGACCATATTTTTGATCGGCTATCATCTCAAAACGGCTTAACCAATTCATTTGAAAAAAATCACACATATACTAGAACTATTGCGAAATTTGGTGGGATAAGTTAAAAAAATCGAAAAGATAATTTATTAACAAAAAAAAAATTTTGAAAAAAAAATTTTTGAAAAAGGTATACGCAACCAAACTCGAGGTACGGGTCAATTTGACCCAGAAGTGGGAGGGAAGGTTAAAAAGAGTTAAATTTTTAATAAAAAAAGTCATTTTCGACAAAATTTGGACTTTCTGCTCAAACACTTAAATTTTTGTTGATTTGTCAAACAAAAAAAAATTATTTTTCATCCAAAAACTTAACTTTCAAACAAAGAGTTGGATTTTCTATACATCCTAAACCAAAAAGATTAATTTCCGACAAAATAGTTAAATTCCCACCAGAAAAGTAAATTTTCAACCAAATAGTTGAATTGTCTATCATTTTTCTTGTTAAAAATTGAGCTATTTTGTTCAAAATTAATGACTATTTTAACTTTAAATTTGACTATGTATTTTGGTTAACAATGATTTTTAGTTGAATATTATTGTTTTTATATAACATTAATCACTTTTGTTGAAAATTAATTTTTTGTTGTTGTTCAAAATTTATATTTTTCAGTTAAAAATTCAAATATTTACTATGAAAATTGATACATTTTTGAGGAAAATTCTTTTTTATTGTTGTGAAAAATATTTTTTGTTGAAAGCCTCATATTTTTAGTTCATTAATTTTTTGTTGTTGTTAAAAAGTTATATTTTTTAGTTGAAAATTCAAACATTTGCTACGAAAATTGATACATTTTTGACGGAAATTCTTGTTTGCTCTTGTAAAAATTAGTTATTCTTCAAAGACTTATATTTTTAGTTCAATAATTTCTAAAATATCCTATTTATTCGAAAATTCAACAATTCATCATAAAATATAAATAAAACTTTAAAATTGATCTTTTGCAGTCGAAAATGCATTTATTTTGTTTAAAATTCGTACATTTTGGTTAAAAATCAAACTTTTTTTTTAATTTATATTTTTAAACTGAAAACTCAACTTTTTTTTACCAAAACTTGATCCCTTTTAGTTGAAAATTGACATATTTGATTGAAAATTCATATTTTCTGGTTCGAAATTAAACGTGTTGTATAAAAGGCCTTATTTATTTTCAATGAAATAAAAAAATTTATCTACTTGATTTGAAAATGCATGTGTTTTGTAAAAAATTTGTATTTTTTTGTTGATAAAAATTGAACTATTTTTTTCAAAATTAATTATTATTTTAACTAAAAATTTGAATATTTTTTTGGTCAATAATGCTTTTTAGTTGAATATTCTTGTTTTTGTATAACATTATTCATTTTTTGTTGTTGAAAAGTTATATTTTTTAGTTTAAAATTCAAATATTTGCTACGAAAATTGATACATTTTTGAGGAAGATTCTGTTTTGTTGTTGCAAAAAATAGTTCTTGTTCAAAGACTAACATTTTTAGTTCAATAATTTCTGAAACATCTTTTTTATTAGAAAATTCGAGAATTGATCGTTAAATATAAACGAAACTTTAAAATTGATCTTTCGCAGTTCAAAATAAATTTATTTTGTTTCAAATTCGTATTTTTTTTTAATTCGAACTATTTTTTACAATTTATATTTTTTAACTGATTTTTTTCGTATTCAAAATTTAACTATTTTTTTCAAAATTAATTATTATTCTAACTGAAAATTTGACTGTTAATTATTAACAATGTTTTTTGCTTGAGTATTCTTGTTTTTGTATAACATTAATCATTTTTGTAGAAAATTAATTTTTTGTTGTTGAAAAGTTATATTTTTCAGTTAAAAATTCAAATATTTACTACGAAAATTGATACATTTTTGAGAAAAATTCGTTTTTATTCTTGTAAAAAATATTTCTTGTTTAAAGACTCACCTTTTCAGTTCAATAATTTAAAAACAATCTTTTTTATTCGAAAATTCGAGTTAAATTTCTTCTTGAAAATTTATATTTTCAGGTTCAGAATTCAATGTTCCGTATCAAATTCACCATTAAATATAAATGAAAATTTAAAATTGATCTTTTGCAGTCGAAAATTAATTAATTTTTTTTATATATTTGATTGAAAATTAATATTTTTTCTTCAAAATTAAACGTTTTGTGTAAAAGGCGTTATTTATTTTTAATGAAATAAAAATATTTATCTTCTTGAGTTGAAAAAGCATGTGTTTTTTAAAAAAATCTGATTTTTTTCGTGTTAAATATTTTGTTCAAAATTAATTATTATTTACGGAAAATTTAAATATTTTGTTGGTAAAAAATGTTTTTTAGTTTAATTTTTCTTGTTTTGTGTAACATTAATCGTTTTTGTAAAAAATTAATTTTTTGTTGTTCTTGTAAAGTTATATTTTTCAGTTAAAAATTTAAATATTTACTACGAAAATTAATACATTTTTAGGAAAAATTCTTTTTTATTGTTGTTTTTTGTTGTTGTTGAAAAGTTATATTTTTGAGTTAAATTTAAGGAATTTAAGGTTTTGTATCAAATTCATCATTAAATATAAATGAAGCTTTAAAATTGATCTTTTACAGTCGATTAAATAGCTCGCTTTTTAACCAAATTCGACGAATTTGAAACAAAATAAATTTGTTTTCAACTGCAAAAGAACGATTTTAATATACCATTTATATTTAATGGTGAATTTTATACGAAACGTTGCATTCTAAACTCGAAAATTTAAATTTTCAAGAAGAAAGTAAATTTTCAGCCAAATAGTTGAATTTTCAAATAAAAAGAATATTTCAGAAATTATAGAACTAAAATAATAGTCTTTGGACAAGAACTATTTTTTTAAACAACAACAAAAATTAATTTTGTACAAAAATGAATTATGTTATACAAAAACAAGAATATTCAACTAAAAAGCTTATATTTTCAGCAAAAAATGGAACGGTTAAATTATATTCATTTAAAAAAATTAATTCAAAACGATATCGTTAAATTTTCATCTAAAAAATACTAATTTTCAGTAAAATAAATGAATTTCCAACTAAAAAATATGAATTAAAAAATAAAAGGAACATATTTTCAATAAATTAATTCAATTTTTAAGTAAAATCATGATTTACAGTTAAATAAGTTTATTTTCAACCAAAAATTTTAAAATTTTAAGTCAAAAATGAATTTATTTTGTTTAAAATTTGTCTTTTTTAGTTCAAAATTAAAAAATTTTTTTCAAGTCATATTTTTAAACTGAAAACTTAACTATTTTTGTTAGCCAAAACTTGATCCCGTTTAGTTGAAAATTCAAATATTTAATTGAAAATTAATATTTTTTGGTTCGAAATTAAAAATTTCGTATAAAATGCGTTATTTATTTTAAATGAAATTAAAAAATTGATCTTCTTGAGTTGAAAACGCAGGTGTCTTGTAAAAAATTCTGATTTTTTTCTTGTTAAAAATTGAACTATTTTCTTCAAAATTAATTATTATTTTAACTGAAAATTCGACTTTTTTTGGTAAGCAATGCTTTTTAGTTTAATTTTGATTGTTTTTGTACAACATTAATCGTTTTTGTAGAAAAATAATTTTTTGTTTTCGTTACAAAGTCATATTTTTCTGTTAAAAACTCAAATATTTACTACGGAAATTGATACATTTTTACGGAAAATTATTTTTTATTGTTGTAAAAAATATTTCTTGTTTAAAAACTAATATTTTTAGTTTATTAACTTTTGTTGTTGTTAAAAAGTTATATTTTTCAGTTAAAAATTCAAATATTTACTACGAAAATTGATACAATTTGAGGAAAATTCTTCTTTGTTCTTGTAAAAAATAGTTTTTGTTTAAAGACTTATATTTTTAATTCAATAATTTTTTGAAAAATCCTTTTTATTCAAAAATTCAACAATTTGATTAAAAATTAACTTTCATCTTGAAAATTTAAATTTTCGGGTTCAGAATTCAACATTTCGTATCAAATTCACCAGTAAATATAAATGAAACTCTAAAATTGATCTTTTGCAGTTGGAAATTAATTTATTTTGTTTAAAATTCTTATAATTTTGTTAAAAATCAAACTATTTTTTTCAATTTTCTTTGTAATTGAAAATTTACATTTTCTGGTTTGAAATTAAACGTTTTGTATCGAATGCGTTATTTATTTTAAATGAAATTTAAAATTTTATCTTCTTGTGTTGAAAATGCATGTGTTTTGTAAAAAATTCGGATTTTGTTCTTGTTCAAAATTGAACTTTTTTGTTCAAAATTAATTATTATTTTAACTGAAAATGTGACTCTTTTTTTTGTAAACAATACTTTTTAGTTGAATATTCTTTTTTTTCTATAACATTAATCATTTTTGTAGAAAATTAATTTTTTGTTGTCGTTGAAAAGTTATATTTTTCAGTTAAAAATGCAAATACTTACTACGAAAATTGATACATTTTTGAGAAAAATTCTTTTTTATTCTTGTAAACAATATTTCTTGTTTAAAGACTCATATTTTTAGTTCAATAATTAAAAAAAACCTTTTTATTCAAAAATTCGACAATTTGGTTAAAAATTAAATTTCTTCTTAAAAATTAAAATTTTCGGGTTCAGAATTCAACGTTTCGTATCAAATTCATCATTAAATATAAATGAAACTTTAAAATTAATATTTTGCAGCCGAAAATAAATTTATTTTGTTTAAAATTCGTCTATTTTGGTTAAAAATCGAACTATTTTTTTCAATTTATATTTTGAAACTGAAAATTCATATTTTCTGGTTCGAAATTAAAAGTTTTGTATAAAAGGCTTTATTTATTGTGAACGAAATTAAAAATTTAATCTTCTTGAGTTGAAAATCCATGTGTTTTTTAAAAAATCTTATTTTTTTCTTGTTAAAAATGGAGCTATTTTGTTCAAAGTTAATTATTATTTTAACTGCATATTTGACTTTTTTTTTGGTTAACAATTGATCCCTTTTATTTAAAAATTCAAATATTTGCTTGAAAATATAAATATAAATAAATATATATATATATGACGGTATCTTACAGAAATAATTGACGTGACGCTTTGCGAATTAAACCGAGAGCGCATTGGAAAAGGAATCGTTGATATTTCAATTAAAAATTGTCCAGCTAAAAGAGATGAAAACGTCAGGAAAATACTGCTCTAATCGAATATAAACTGCATTTTCAATTTTTCTCTTAACTTGAAGATCAAACGAAATTGTTTACTAAATAATTCAAATTAATTTATATAATTCATATTTTGTGTAATTTTTAAAACATAAAAGACGTTTTATAAATAAAAAAAAGGTTTTTAAGATAAAGTATTTTATAGAAATAAATTAAAAAAATTTTTATTGTAACATTAAATGTTTGTTCAATATTTTTTTTAATATCTAAATGTTAAAGTAACTTCATGTAAGTACTAATTGAAATTGAGCAATTTAAAACATTTTTTTAAATATTAGAAAGCATACAAAATTGTACTAATAACAAGGCGATATAAAAACTTTAAATATTTATTTCTGGTTGGAAAATTTTGGAACACTTAAATTTAAGCTGGAATTAATTGCTAAGAATTCTTAAGAAAATTGTTTTAAAAAATTGAATATTTTACACAGTGTTGCCAAAAGGACGATCTTTTCAAAAAAAAATTATTTCTCAACCAACTTTGGACTTTTTACTAAATAAATAACATTTTTTAAACAAAATACATGAATTTTTAAATAAACGGTTGAATTTTCAAATCAAAAACATTAATTTTCAACAAAAAAGTTAATTTTTAGAAGAATAGTTCAAATTTCTTAATTTTTATCAAAAAAGTTAATTTTCAACAAAAAAGTTCTTTTTATAAAAAATGTTGATTTTTAACTGAATAGTCGATTTTTTTATTATTTTCCAATAAAAAAGACAAATTATATGCAAAGAGT
Source organism: Druon quercuslanigerum (assembly GCA_010014905.2). Classification (NCBI taxonomy): domain Eukaryota; kingdom Metazoa; phylum Arthropoda; class Insecta; order Hymenoptera; family Cynipidae; genus Druon; species Druon quercuslanigerum. The sequence continues at coordinate 17,995 of JAAAKG020134119.1, read as the reverse complement.
TAAATTTCTAACAAAAAAGACATATTTTCTACAAAAGACTTAACATTTCAATAAAAAAGGAAATTTTCGACCAAATTTGGAATTTCTACCCAAATACTTAAATTTGTAACGAAATACATGAATTTTCTAGCGAAAGGTTGATTTTTCAAACAACAAAAATAAATTTTGATCCAAAAACTTAATTTTTAACCAAACAATTGGATTTTCTATACATCCTAATCCAAAAAGATTAATTTCCGGTAAAAAAGTTAAATTCCCAAAAAAAGTAAATTTTTACCCAAATAGTTGAATTGTCTATTATTTACAAACCAAACAGGCGAATTTTCTACAAAAAAGTTATATCTTCCTCAAGAAAGTTAATTTTTTATAAAAATGCAGACTTTCCACGAAAAAACTTACATTTTTAACAAAACTCATTAATTTTTAAACAAATGGTAGAATTTTAATACTAAAAATATTAAGTTTCAACAAAAAAGTTATTTTCATAAAAAATGTTAATTTTTAGCAAAAAAGTTATTTTTATAAAAAATTTTCATTTTTAACTAAATAGTCGATTTTTCTATTATTTTCCAACCAAAAAGACAAATTATATGCAAAGAGTTAAATTTTTAACAAAATACATGAATTTTCTAGCGAAACGTTGATTTGTCAAACAACAAAAATTAATTTTGATTTAAAAAGTAAATTTTTAAATAAACAATTGGATTTTCTATACATCCTAAACCAAAAAGAATAATTTCCAACAAAATAGTTAAATTCCCAAAAAAAGTAAATTTTTTACCAAATAGTCCATTTGTTTATCATTTACAAACCAAAAAGACGAATTTTCTACAAAAAGTTAAATTTTCCTCAAGAAAGGTTATTTTCTACAAAAATGTAGACTTTCCGCGAAAATATTAACATTTTTAACAAAACACATTAATTTTTAACCAAATGGTAGAATTTTAATACTGAAAATATTAATTTTCAACAAAAAAGTTCTTTTTATAAAAAAATGTTCATTTTTCACTAAATAGTCGATTTTTCTATTATTTTCCAATAAAAAGGACAAATTATATGCAAAAAGTTAAATTTTTAACAAAAAAGACAAACTATATGCAAAGAGTTAAATTTTGAACAAAAAACACGAATTTTCTGCAAAAGAGTTAAATTTTCAACAAAAAAAAGGCAATTTTCGACAAAATTTTGAGTTTCTACCCAAATACTTAAATTTCTAACAAAAAAAACATGAATTTTCTTGCAAGAGGTTGATTTGTCAAACAACAAAAATTAATTTTGATCCAAAAAGTTAATTTTTAACCAAACAATTCTATTTTCTATACATCCT
>JAAAKG020134118.1:0-13948 GCA_010014905.2 Druon quercuslanigerum | reverse complement strand
TTCGACCGCTCGCTCGAGTTAAGGAACTAGATAGATATAAGTCTTTATGTAAATAGTTGTAAATATTTGTAAATATTCAAGTTAAAATTTTCTTTTTGTCGTTTAATATGCAAGCAGAAATTTTGTAAGGAATGGAAGGCATGTAAACCCATAAGGGACACCTTATGAATAAAGAAGAAGAAGTGCTTTTTGGGAAAAGTTAGGAATAATAGTGGACAAGCCAAAACCAGGAGGCTCTGGTACCACTAATGATTGCAATACAGAACAAAAGGGTTTTCATAAGCCAGAACTTCTTGCGGAATATCTTAACCTCGACCGTAAGTTACTTTGTAACTTCAAAACTAATTTAATCGCCCTTTCTTATCATCTTACAATTTACCCAATGAAAGTCGGAATATTTTGCAATGCGACTGCTGAACTCTACATTCCGAACTACAACTGATTTCCTATATTATCAGCAACTGGATAAAATTCTTATGCATGGTGCTGATGTCATAAGAACAAGTGTTCTTTTAGTGGGTATGCTCGCTGAAGAAGCTTCTGAGTCTAGAAATAACAAATATAAAAATGACAGATTATCTCACAGCACAACTTTCAGCCGCAAAGCAAACATAGAAGATATGTTTTACAGAGCTATGGATAGCTCGGATCCAATCAGATGCTTCCTTAATCTTCAATCTCGAAATAATAAAAAAAATGTGTGGAACCTCACTCCGGAAGTAAGAGATTTACTAAAGATTTCACAAGAGGACGAATTGTATCATTCCGACGTAGAAAGTCAGAACGAAAACGATGATTTGCCAGGTATCCAGCCAGCATTTGATACTTTAGGTGATACAGAATTATCGGATGATGAAGAAGAAATTTAACGTGAGAGACTAGGGAAACTCACACAGAAAGCATCCCAAACACTACATTTCTGATATTAAAAATTAAAATAAAAAAATACATAAAAAGCATGGACATAATGAAGTTAAATTAAAAACAAATAAAAATTTTAAAACTCTTGTGGAAGATAACTTATTAAAAATAAGTGTTCCATTTTACGCAGATCATTTTTAAAATACTTTGCAATATTTTCGTCCACCGTATTGAATCTGCTAAACGTTCTTTTTATTTTTCAAATTCTGACTCCAGATTTGTAGTCAGCGTCCTCGAAAACCCGTAGGTACCACGTTTCAAGTAGATACAATAATTTTTTTTTTTGAAAGTCTGATATCAGATTCGGAATCAACACCCTAGATAACCATATATAAGTGGCCTTGCAATTCATTTTTGTGCATTTTAATGTGTTTTCCGACTTTTGGCCACGGAACCGGGTCGCCTAGCCCAATGTGCGTTGACGTGATATTTTGAAATAATTGAATGCGTAAGTCAAATTTTCCCAACAAATAATAAATTTAAAGTACATAACAATATTAGGAATAATTGTAATTTCTGATTCAGGATCAAAAAAGATAATCCTTTCTCTAAAATTAATATAGATCATTTACTTTTAGGAAGAAAATCTAATAAATGATTTAAATTACACTTTATAAGTCTTCCCTGTAAGCAAAGCACAATTTATGCTGTGGTTTTGCATATTAAATTATGTCTAATACGCCTCGCTATTAAAAAGAATGAAAAATGCTTTCAGATTTCATGTATTTTATACAAATTTTCACTTTTTTACATTCCACTTAATTTTATAATTTCCAGTCTCTTATAAGAGATAGACTGGAATAAGTAGGAAAAAGGACGGCAAATGTAGAACAAGTAGGATAATCAAATCGAGCTCCTAAGATCACCTCTATGATGAACGGTTCCATCCTTTATAATTGTCAATTTCGCCCTCTGCGATGTTCAGTTCGATTCCCTATGACGTGCGCGTCGACCGTCTGTGATAATCAAATCGACACTCTGAGAGTATCGACTAGAAACTCTTGTCTTAGACTTCTAGAGAAAGTTTATTTAGCCATCTTAAAGGGCTGTCCTATATTTGACCATCCAATATAGTCTGACTGCACATCTAGATGGCCACAGTTAACTTCTATTTTTCTCCGTATATATTCCGTTACGTAATGTAAGTACGGCCTCTTATCAGGGAAATGTTTAAATTTCGAGTTACACAAGAAATATCAATAGAGATAACAATGGCATCATTAAATGATTCATTGTGAAAAGCTGCATCGAAGAGAACTTTGTTCCTTCCTTTAAGCCATAAATTTTATTTGCTCCATATGACATATGAAATGGCAACAATTTAATTTGAATAATTATGCAAATATTGTTTTAGATTACCTTTCTTCGTTATCAGATAATGAAGCGATACCTGGCAAAATATTAGGTAAAAAGCTTATTTTTTTATTAGTCTTAATTACTGGAAATCAATTGCAAACCTTTTTGCTTGAAGAATATGAAAATATCGAAGTAAATGAAGATTCAGTACAAATCAAAATACCGGATAGTATAAAGTCTAAAGATTTTAGAAAGAAAGTATCATTATTGTTTATTTCTAACAAACATTTTTTCAAGAACAATTTATGAGATCCAACATAAGTTTATGTGCTATCAGATGATTTTTTGTTTGTGTGTAGAGTTTTTAAAATTATAAGAATTAAGCTGGAAGTAGAAGAAATACGCATTGATCATTTCAAAAGAGACACTTCATACAATGAGGATAGAACTTCACTTACAAGTTCATATAATTTTCTAATTCTTTTGGGTGAGCAAATTTATTAATACATATAAAATAAATACCATAAAGATAAATAATATAAACATTCTGTAAAAATGAAAGCGGCCTAGTGATGACCCTTTGGAGGTCTAGGAAGCATTTTAGGTTAATGAAGCAGTGAAACGTAAATTAATTCTTTGACCTATGAAACACTTAAATTCTGTAACAATAGTAAAGATACACAATAAATATAAAACAGAGTTGCACAGACAGCATTGAAGTATGATACCATTTTATTCAGGAGAAATATAAACTCTCTTGAATTTGCTCAGAAGAGGTTTCGCAATATCCTATATTTTCTTTTTAAATTATTCGTGATTATCATTTTTAACTTTTCCAGAACCAAATTTTCATATTCCAGTTCGGTAATTATTTCAGAAAACTTCGAGTTGTTTTACTCGAAATTTATTTATCATTCGTCAAATGTTTCTCATATCCACTACTGTGACACAAATTCGATAATTTCTCAAGAAACAAAATTTGTGTAGAAAATAATGTACTAATTTACAGTAATAAAAGAAGAATACTGGTAGATTTAAACAAATTTTGCTTCGGTAATTAAATTTAGTGATCCAACAAGTGATTAGGTCTTCAAGCATAATATTGACCTTTCTATTGCGTCAATAGTCACTTGACTCTCTCCAAACTGTACACAAAACCATCCATTAGTATTGGTTTTATGTCTTCATATTTATGGATTACAAATACATGTCTTAAATAATCTTCACTTCAGTTGTTCTTACAGAAGTATTAAATCATTTAGAATGATAAATGAGATCTTGCAAGCATAAATATACTGAATCATTTTGTAGAATATTCATTAGTTATCTTCTAATCAAAAATCTCGATCTGGCAGTTTGTTTTATTTAGAAAAATGAAGATAATTATCAGTAATTTATTCTTCATCCTGACAGTTTTCCCTAAACCTATTGGTAAATATAATATCATTAATATTAAGGGCTAATATTATTGTTTTAAACGATTTTTCATCTAATTATTATTTCCTTGAAGCGAAAATATATTAAAACATACATCAAAACGCATGTGTTTCCTAGATAACCCACTTTCTTGCTCTACCCTTCTTATACCTCAACCGTTACCTCCACCACCACCTTCCACTTTCTCCTACCCCCTTCACGATCACAATACAACCTAAGACAACTTTCCACTCCTTCGCCCTATTCCCTATTCCCTTACCTCTTTCTTTTCACAATATCCTCCTCACAATTCTCCTTCACGTGAGTTCTTATCCAATAGCCAAGGCCAGAGACAGAAAAAATGTTCGGAGTGGGGGCTTTGCAGTAGGAACAAATTTCAAGTAGGATTTGTAGCAGCACGCTCCGGACAGTATATGTATATTATGTATATGTTTTATGAATTTTGGGAAGTGACCAAACCCTGTTGATGACCCACGTGGCTGTGTTATTGCCTATATCTGTCGGTACCCACTGATCCATCCTCTTTTTATTCTTCGTTTATACTATTTCATCTTCTCTTCTTATATGTTCTCCTCCACTTACTCCTTCTGCACCCACCTCCCTCATGATTGTGTCCCCCTATTTTCCCCGCTCGTTTCCTATCTATACTTCACGTCTCTTTACTCAAACCTTCTAACCCCTTTCCGTTCTTTTTTCTTACCCATATGCACTGCTCGTTTTTATTCCCTCTTCTCTTCTAATACCTTCGACCCCCACCACTCCGCCCATAAACTTCCCAGACTCCTGTTATCGTCGCCCCACACTTCTTCTTGCATAAGTATAATACTTCAAGACGACCCTCTCCTTTTACTCTCCCCACTCTTTACTGCGTATTCCTGTTCATATCTACCCTTTACTCTACATACACCTACATGCAACCTAGCCCCTTAGTACACTCTCTAACTTCTCTTCTAACCCCCTCCTACAGTATTTGAGACTTTGTACATATTATTATTTTTAATAAGTTTTCTAATGTAAGTCAAATTTGGGCAAAGTTAATGTTTTTTTAAATTTCTAGATTAAAAAGTGGATTTGGAATTATTTTTTTAGGAAAATAAATTTTTTTTAAACCACTTTAAACTTATATTCATTAATAAACAAACATCAACCCACTTTCTAACCATGACATTTTTAAAGGCAAAAAGAACAGCCTTCTTTTATGTCTCAAAAGAAACCAAAAAGAATAGTAAAAATTCAAAAAAGTTTCCATTTATTTTTTATCTTCGTTTGCTAAGGTCATTCAAAAATTCTTATAATCTGCCAAAAAGGTTTAAAAAATCCTACCAAAACTGTGGAAGACCAAATTTTTTTTTTGGTCCTGCAAAGAGTTACACATTGTTGAATTTACATCCCCCAAAAAATATAAAATATCACCCCCTACCTGTCTGTAAATATTTGTCCCATTTGTAAAATGTTTGCCCCATAAATTGCCATCTAGTACCCATATCGAAATTCTGACCGGGGTGTATCAGAGCCCTTAATAGATTTCCCTAACGGGAGGGCCGTAACGAGAGTGCCCTTTCATCGCCGGACGATTGGTAGGGCCCCGCCTCGACCCGTTCTATAACCTGATGAATGCTTAATTGAGTCAAATATTTAATTGATAATGCAAAAAAGGTATTTAAAAAATAAATAATAATTGATTGCAAATTTTTGACTCTAAATATTAATGGTCCTATTTAGAGTGAATACACATATAAAATTTTTAACATTATATATTAATTACAATTTCTAACGCTGCGCAGTGTCGAGAACCTATACCTATGAATAAATAATAATAACATATACCAACTGTTAACAGGAATATCAAGAAAACAATTTTTCAATAAATAATTTAAATCGATTAAAGTTTTTCTTTCTGTAATATTTCGTTCTTTCCCATTGTAGATTACTTAAAAACTTTTTACAGTGACAGCAAATGTAATCTTTTCAGAACATTAACAGTTTTTCAGAAAGGCGAATTTTGTTATCTTCAAAAAACAGATTATAGACAGATATACCTATGCGAAGCATGAAATTCTTCACTAGAACCTGACAGGGCACATTTCAGTTTTTTCTAGACTAGCTATTCTCATAGGGGCCCCAACCAGTTTTTTATAGGCTAGATATTCCGATAGGAGTCTCATCGGAGCCTAAGTTCAGATAGGGAAAGACTTGGAAGTTTCTGCACGGGTCGGACTACACTTTGCCAAAGTTTAAGTCCGATCGCTTAGTTTTTAGACATTGATAAATTGTTCTTTAGGTAAGATCACTTAAAAATTAATTCATTATATTTGTTTTAGGTTTGAGGAGTTATACATTTTTATTTTTTTTACAGAATTATACCTATTTGTGAGCAGAAAGTCGGTCCCTATTCATCCTGCTCCCCTTCCACTTAATGTGCATCTAGTTCAAGGTGCTTCAGATCTGTATATTGAACTGGGAGGGACTTATAAGGCAGCAATAGAGGATGGCTACATTATTGGAGCAATTTTACGTGAAAAGTTGTTTCCGTTTGTGATTCCTGAACGAGGATTGGTCAAAGTTCGCTTAAGTGATTTTGAGGATGAAGTAGTATCGGATTCGGACCCTGTTAGGCGTTATTATCACAAAATCTACACTGGAAGCAATATTCAAATGGCCGAATGTAATTTAAGTTGAAATCCGATTAGATGTATTTGATTCGGCCTGAGACCTTGATGAATCCGGAATCGCAGAAAGAAGATTTTGAAAAATTTCGAGTAAAACCAATTTTATTGAATATTTGGCAGAAGTTACTTATCAAATTTCTGTACCTAGAATACAATTGTGATGTGAAGTTTTCTTATATTTTTTTATCTGTACAGACATAAAATGTTTTTATAGTATACTGGTCTAAAAAGTAAAAGGTATTTTATTATTTTGTTATTTGTTGTTATAAACAACAATTATATCTTAAGATTTTTATATCTTGAATTATTTCAAGCAGAGCCATAACAACACTTTTTGCACCTAGTGGAAATAGATAACTCCGTAGGAAAATTTTTAAAATATTTAAGGTTGAAACAGCAGACTTATTCCTTTCAGTCAAAGTTTTATCAATTCTATTTTAGCTTCTTAATTCTTTGTTTTTAAATAGTCAAAGCGGTCAAAGTTCTTGACGATGTAATTTTTGCTTTCACCTTCTTACTCCTTTTTTCCATTGGCTTTTCTGGAATTCTTTCCAGTTTCATCTTTTTCGATATGGCATAGTCACCATGATCATGCTTATCATCATCTATTGACTCATCTGATAAGGATGAGTTACTTTCTTCTGAGCCCTCTTTTCGCTTTGGTTCTCGGGTAATAGTCTTGAACACGTGCTTCCTTTTCTCTAATTTTTCTCTTTCTTCTGCCTACGTTGCCTCTAATATTTTTTTTATTGTTCTCCTGAATTAATCCGCTGTTTTTTTCTTTTTTCAACAACCGTTTCTGAATTTTGTCCTGAGCTTCTGCAACCTGTTTTTCTTTATGAAGCTGCATTTTTGTCAGAGGCTCTACTTTTGCGATCAAATTCTGGATCAGATATTGTAGCTAGAGACTGGTCTTGCATTTCCAGTTGTTGATCTACATTCAACAAGTTCTATTCCACACTCAGTAGTAGTTGATGAGAAACATCTTTAAAAATCTGAAAATCAATTGATCGTTAATGCCTTCACTTTCAACATTCATACAACCTTACTCGTCATTGGAACACTTTGTTTGCCTAAGCATTTTGACTAGGCTACAGTGTCTGGACTCCAGGGCTAAAGTGCACATACTGAAAAGCCGTTGATAAGTGTTTCACTTTTGAAACACTGTTCTATGACACCTGCAAGAATCGAATCTATATATTCTGTAATCAGAGCTTTATTTGTATGCAGCAGGTTCCATGCCAAAACTGCTGTTTGCTGTTTGAATATAATGGAATTAAAACTATCTTTAATTTTACATGTAGAATACAGACTTCGTATGTCTAGTGGAATGTATGCCCGTCTACAAAAAATTGAATGAAAATGTAAAAGCGCACAAGTCACAAAATGAAAAAAAATTGAGTTAGGATTGCGTTTTGGATTTTGCTCCGGATTTTGAATGATTAAGCGAAATAGTATCTCGGAGATCATAATTTCGTATCTCCCAGATTGCTGTGGGCTAGAGTGAAAGTAGAAATCAGAAGATTACTTCATAGCATGCTATGCGCCAGTTTATCGTGATCGCAGAGAAGTAAAAGACGCCTTCTGGGACACCTTAGATTACACAATAAATATTTGCGATCATAGAGATAGAATACTTCTGCCAGGAGACATAAATAGATGGGTGGGCCTTAAGAATCCGGATGCAGAAAGAGTACTAGGCAATTTAGGGGAACCGAGAATAAACTAAAATAAAAGTAAATTAGTTAGCTTATGCTTAGAAAGGGGTCTTTTGTACAAATACATTGGTTTATGTATAAAATGATCCACATGTACATCTGGTCTAAAGGAAATAGCCACAGTATAATTGACTTTGTTGCTGCGGGTGAAAGACTAAGAGAGTCAGTAAAAGATACAAGGGTTATGAGAGCTTCTGAATGCAATACTGATCATTACCTGCTGATCTCAAAAATTAACTATGCATGGACTATGTTCCGGGATATCATTGTTAGATGTGCGATCGAAGTGTGTGGTACCGCGGTTGTAGGGAGAACGTCTGCTGATTCATGCTGGAATGATGAAATTCAGGCTGCCCAAAAAGAAAAAAATGAGGTGTACATGAGAACTTTGAATATGGCAGGTCCTAGCGATGAAGAATGAAATAGACGTAAAAATTATTACAGACACAAAAAGAGGATACTTAAACGATTATTTAAGGAAAGTCAAGATAATATTAGAGCAGAGGAAGAGAAGAAAATACAAAACGACTTTGAAGGATGCAAGAAACTGCTTTATAAAAAAATGAAGGGAAATAAAAGTACCGAATTTGTCAGCATGAGAAATAGTAAAGGAGAAAGCGTATATGATGCAGACGGGATACTAGACCCTTTCAGAGACTATTTTAGGGGACTTTTTAGAGATGAAGCTATAGGACACCACAACTGCAATGTAGAACACGATGCATTAGAAAACTAAATTAAGAAAGTCTTTTTCACTGAGGTTATGGATATAATGAAGAAGTTGAAAAACGGTAAGGCTGCCGGGGTAGCCAATATTAATCCTGAAATGCTTGCTTCACGGTGGCTTATAGATATCACATAGACTGTGCGAATTAATAAATTTATGTATCTCGAGATAGGATCAGCTTATTAAGTACCGTAAGTCAAATTAACTTTAAAATACTTATTATAAATATATATAAATATAAAAATATAAATATAATCAAAAATATAAATGTATATAAATTTTGTAACTCAATTTTCTCATAAAGGCCCGAATTTTTTTGTTTCGTTATTTCTTTCTGGTACTATTATCTCGAATGTTTTTCACGATAGTGTATCTTGTACTTGCCACTTGGAGAGCAGAAACCATTTTTTTTGTTACTGAAAAATGAATATCCACATTTTGTGCAACAGCAGGACAAGATACGAAAAAATTCAAAAAAGCAAAGTCATTCCTCTTCAAAACTTCTAAAGAAAAGTATCTAGGCACTTTTCTGTATCTTGCGATTCTTTCGAGATTTTCGCTTGAATAAGAATAATGCAAAATTTCCGGTAATTAAAGGTATTTTATGAAAATATTAAATTATGATTATCAGCAAAAATCTCAAATTCTCATAAGCTCTTTTTTCAACTTATCGATTTATACCCTTCTTACTTATATATCACATACTATGACAGGCTATTGCTATAAAAAAATACAGTTATAGTCGAATTTATTCTTATTTAGGCGAAAATCTCGAAAGGAACACCTGATAGAGAAAAGTGCCAAGAGACTTTTCCTTATAATTTTTTGAGTGTTCAGCCTGCATGATTTGGAATGAATTCGGCCTAAGTTTATTATTATTATATTTTGAATTTTAAGTTGCAAATTTTTAAAAATTAGTTCTTCTCAATTTTTAAAGATTTGAAATTAAGATTTTCGAAATTTTTAAGAGTTACCATTGAAAATTCTTAAATTTTAAAAAGTTGGGATTACAAATTATTTAATTTTCAAGAATCATACTTCAACGGTATTTGATTTTAAACATTTTTTTGGAATAGTTTAATTTGAATACTTACAATGGAAAATTATTTAATTTTAACGATTTGCGATTTAAAACTTTTCAATTCTGAAAATTTAAAATTTTTCGAAAGATATATAAATAACAATTTTTTTAGTTGTGCTGGTTTCATAGATCAAATTTAAAGAGTTTTCACTTATGAATCTTATAAATTGATGAAATTTAAAATGTAAATCATTTTAATAACAGGATTTTTAATTAGTAAACTTATAACTCACCTAATTTATAAATTATAAATTAAGTAAATAAAAAATTCAAGAATTCTATAGATTAAAAATCCCAAGATCTACAATTTTTAAGATTTACAATTCCAAATCTTCAATCTTAATGATTAGATGTACAAATGTTTTCGATTTCGAAAGATTTTCTGCTCAATGTTTTACAATTTTGAAGATTTAAAATTAAAATTTATTAACTTTTAAGATTTCTATTTTAAAGTTTTGTAACTTTGAATGTTTTTATAAATATGTGATTCAGTTTCAAAGATTTATAATGTAAAATTCTTCAATCTTTAAATTTTTATATTGAAGGCTCTTCGTTATTTATTGTGTCATTTTTCATTTTTTAAAATAAGTTTTAAAGACCTAAAATGAAAAATTCTACAATTTTTAAGTTTTTAAATTAAAGACTCTTTAATATTTAATGTTTATTGTTGCAACTTCTTTTGAAATAGTTCTACTTTGAACTGTCAAAATTAAAATTTATTTCAGTTTCAAGGTTTATATTTTAAAGGTATGTCATTTTGAACATGTTTTCCATATGTAGTTCAATTTTAAATATTCACAATAAAAAATTCTTGAATTTTAAAAATTTGCGATTTAAATCTCATTAATTTAAAAGATTTACCAGTAAAAAATCTTTAATTTTCAAAGATGTATAAATAAAAATGATCAAATTATGATGATTTTGAAAGCCAAAAGTCTGGTGTTTTTATTTTTAAGTCTGAAAAATTGATAACATTTTAGATGTAAATCACCAAAATTGAATAATTTTTAGTTATTACACATAAAAATTTTATACTTATATTTCAGCTAAGAAATCTTGAATTTGAAAGGTCAACCATGCAAATTTTTAAAACTTTTAAGAGTTACAATAAAAATTTCTGACTCTAAATAATGCAGATTGGCAAATTATTCTTTCATTAGGACTTATATTTTATAGAAATGTAATTTTAAATATACTTTTTAAAAGTTAAATTTTGAAAATTCACAACTAAAATTTCTGAAATTTTAAAGATTTTCAAGTTAAAATTGGTTAATTCTAAATATTTAAAATTCAAAACTCTCCACCATTATTATTAATATTATTACCAATAATTTTTAGTTTTAAATCTGGTCTTTAGAGCACCTTTACAGGAAATGGACCATTTTCTTTTACCAAAAATATGGATAAGAATGTTATAACTATTATTCAGTTTTATGAATATTGAAAAATACTAAATTCTTAGTTTTAGGTGAAATTAATTCATGCACATTTATTAAATGTATATAAATTCCAGATGTATTAGCTATCAGAAAAACTCGAAATTATTGACACAGAAGTAAAACATTTCCAACATACTTGGATTATAATCAAAGAGATTTTAATAAACAAACAAAGTTTTTACAAAAGACACTTATTACATGTTAAGTCTGTAACAATTTATAATATTTGTTAAATCAATTTATATATGAAATAATAAATTAAACAAATTTGTAAGCTGTAATAAATTATGATGAGATCTTCTGAACAGAGTTAATTATACCGGGAGAAATAATTTGATTAAATGCGATTTAAAATTCAATAAAAGCGGTTAATTATGAATCTATTTTGTAAATTTTTGTAAAGTTTCAATCAAACGTTTATATTTGTTTCACTACTAACGCTTTCAACTTGAAATTAAATGCTATTCAATTTTTGATTTTGAACCCTTTTATTTTTAATTATTAAGGTCCTAAAAACTGACTAATTAAAAAACTTAACAACTAGAATTATCATTTAAAAAAATCCGCCCGCGTCGGGGACATATTCTCGTCGCGCGCGGCTCGTTTCCCTCGCAAGTTTGAGCGCTTCGCGTTCGATAATATATTTCCCTTGTGCTCCGCGCTCGGTCTTTGTATATTCCACAGATTTTTTTAAACTAAATCGACAAAAGTAATTTGGTGATAGTGAACTCTCTTTTGTTAAAGCTCCTTCAGCTTTAACGAACACATTCTCATCACGTATCTCTTGCTGCGCATTCGAATTCGCTCCTCAAATTGTATATCATTTCCATTAATATATATTATTACATTTAATAACATGCATTTATATTTAAACAGACGTAGTGTTATTGACTCGCTTAAAAAATGCGCATTCTTTAACAAAAATTTTGCTATTAAAAATTTTATTGCAACTTCTTCCGGTTTTCAAAAACCGAATTTGCTTATTTACAATTTTTTTTACGATTTAAACGTTACGCATATGGTCTACACGTCAGCATTACCTTTTTCTGACTTCTAAATTGTATCCCCAGCCTCAGTGACACACGAAAATTCAAATAATGAGGGGATGGGGGAGGAGAATTGATCAATTTAAACCGAGTCATAGCTGATTAGTGGTTAGTGGTTGAATGATAAAAATATAATTTTTTAAATTTGAATAATTAAAATTTTTTGTAATCTGTATTACATTCGTTTTAAAGTAAATTTTTTAAAACCCCACACACAAGATGAAAAAAAATTAAATAAGCAAAGTTTTGATTAGAATGTTCCCATTCTCTGGACAGATTTGTTTACTGTTAATTTTATTTTTTAAGAATAAAATTAAAAGTACACATCATATCAAAATGTCACGAATAATAAATTTGTAGATATTTTTTATGTCCATAATTTTGGTCTCATCATCATTTGTCGTATCTTGCATAGTTTGACCTTGAAATGGAATTTTCGATTTTGTAGTTGTTCTTGTACAATAAAATTTTTATTAAAAAATGTGACATTTGATACATTTGACATAAACCGGGGGGGGGGGGCTCAAATTTTACGCAAATCTAATACCTTCTCTAGATGAAAATGTAAAGAGTTACAAGTTAACTTATTTTAATTTGCATTACATTTTTTTTAGATCCAGTTGATGATAATTTAAGAGATTGGATAGATTTTTGTGTCCAAGTTTGGAAAAATTGATGTTCAAAAAAAAAATTTATCTAATTTTACAGTTCAGCGGCGTTATTTTCTGAAAAATATATCCGAAGAAATCTCCAGAATTCTCTTAATATTTCATTTCATTTCATTTACTTCCTAAAGTTGTGTAGACATTCTTTAAAATTCCCAAACATCAATTAAAAGTAAATCAATCAATCATAAAGGATTCTAAATCATTGTTTAAATATAATGCTTCTTTTTCAAATCACACATTTACATACATTTACAGTCCTACATGCCAAACACTGTAAAAGCTTTTTCTACATCGAGGAAAACAGCTACAGTATGTTTTCTTCGATTGAAATTTAAGCTAATGGCTTCAGTTAGTTTGAGCATCATGTGCTGCGTAGAATGACCTTTTCTAAAACCGTATTGTTGCGGTTTAAGGATGCTATTTTCTTTGCGGTGAAAGTTTACGCGAGTGTGTATTATTTTTTCGAAAATTTTGTTCATTGTATTAAGAAGACTAATGGGCCTGTAGCTGGTTGGATGAAATGGGTCCTTGCCTTTTTTCTGAAAGACTAAAATGTGGGCTACTTTCTATGAGTCAGGAAAGTAGCCTAGTTGAATACACTCATTGAAAATATTGGCGAGGAGAGTGAGACACGAAATCGGAAGCTTTTTGAGGGCCAAGTTTGAAATTAAGTCAGGACCAGGAGCTTTGTTATTTTTAGTATTTTTTATTTATTTGGATAGTTCCCTGTTCGTTATTTTCTTGAAATGAGCAGTTCTAGGCGTTTTAAGAAAATCGGAGACAATTTGTTCACATTCCGCAATGAGCTGACGGTCAGATAGCTCGTCATGTGGAGTGAAGTTACCTTCATAATTTGTTTTATCGGTAGTAGAGAGCGCGAATGTTTGGTCTGGATTTTTGAGAGGAGGAATATTTGTTCGCGGCTTCGTTAGGGCTTTAGTCATGC
>JAAAKG020134117.1:0-13948 GCA_010014905.2 Druon quercuslanigerum | reverse complement strand
CCCGCGGTGGGCCTACGGGGGGGGAATAACACAGGTGGGGGGGGTGGGGGGTTGGGGGGGGGGGGGGGGGGGGGGGGGGGGGGGGGAAGGGGGGGGGGAGGACTAAGCGGCGGAGGTTGGTACTAAATCTCACCCTAAGCATCCAAAGCGACCCACCCCTAACTGCGCTACTACTGCTCCTGCCACCCCTCGTTCAGTGCTTTACATTGGCGTAGTCACTTAGGGGATTACGCCTTCATACATCTCGGGCATTACCACTTATCTCCGGAAAGTGTCAATTTCCGTAAGACCATCTTTATGACAAATCTTTACTGCCTTGAATCCTCTTTTCAAATCATTTTCCGCCACCTAATGTTTCTCGAAGCTCTATTTTATTCCATTCTATTCGAATGGACTCAATGTAATACGATTCCTATTTGCAAGTTCCTGTTACCGACATGTACCGACACATAGAACACCGGGGAGGATTTATGTCCTTTTAGGGTGCCCATTAGAAATTTATATTCCTTTTGCGGGTTTGATACAGGTTAGGGAATTCCAGAAAGTTTGGGAAAATCAGGGAATTTAAAACTGGTCAGCGCAAGTCAGGAAATTTTCGATAAACGTGCATTGAAGTAAATTTTCTTATTTTTTTGAAAATTCATCAATTTTATTGAAAAAAATCAATCCTTTTGGTTCAATCAATTTTTTAATTGTTAGGTTTAAAATTCCTTTTAAATTTTTAATATTTGCTACAAAATTTATGTATTTTGTTTAAAATAAATTTGTTTTTTGTTTTTTTTTTTTGTAGAAAAGAAATCTTATTGGTTGAAACTTCATTTTTTTGTAAAAAATTAATTTCCTAGATTGAAAATTTAACTATATTGTTGAAAATGTGATTTTTTGGTTTGTTAGTTAGTTGAAAATTAAACAATTTTGTTTAAAAAAGTAATCTTTTTGGTTGACAGTTAGCGGTTTTGTTGGAAATTCATATTTTTAAGACTAATTCATATGTGGTTGAAAATTCATTTCTTTGGTTGAAATTGTATGTATTTTGTTAAGTTATAATCTTCCTGGTTGAACATTTGCCTTCTTGATAAAACATTAACTATTTTTTGAACAAGTTTATTTTATTTAGTTGAAAATTATTTTTTTTACTGAAAATTTAAATATTCTATTATGCTAAAAAGTATATTTTTTATTTGAAAAATAAAAAATTTCTTTGAAATTTCGTTTTTTTTATAGATAAGTAATCTCATTAGTTAAAAATTCATTTTTTTCGTTAAAAACTCATTTCTTTATTGGAAAATTTAAATATTTTGTTGGAAAATTGTTCTTTTGTTGTCAACAAATTTATATTTTCTATTCAAGCTCGGGAAATTTCAGGGAATTTAAAACTGGTCAGGAAATTCAGGAAATTTTCGACAAACGTGCGTTGAAGTAAATTTTCTTATTTTTTTGAAAATTCATCGATTTCATTGAAAAAAAATCAATCTTTTTGGTTCAATCAATTTTTTAATTGTTAGGTTTAAAATTCCATTAAAATTTTAAATATTTGGAACAAAATGTATGTATTTTGATTACAATAAATTTGTTCTTTGTTTCTTTTTTGTATAAAACAAATCTCATTAGTTGAAACTTCATTTTTTTGTAAAAAATTAATTTCCTAGATTGAAAATTTAACTATATTGTTGAAAATGTGATTTTTTGATTTATTAGTTAGTTGAAAATTAAACAATTTTGTTTAAAGAATTAATCTTTTTGGTTGCGAGTTAGCGGTTTTGTTGGAATTTCTTATTTTTATGACTAATTTATATTTGTGGTTGAAAATTCATTTCTATGGTTGAAATTGTATGTATTTTGTTAAAATAAAATCTTCTTTATCAAATATTTATCTGCTTGATAAAACATTCACTATTTGCTGAATAAATTTATATTATTTAGTTGAAAATTATTTTTTTTGTACTGAAAATTTAAATACTCTATTAAGCTGAAAAGTTATATTTTTTATATGAAAATTAAAAAATTTCTTCGAAATCTCGTTTTTTTCTTTTGCAGAAAAATAATCTCATTAGTTGAAACTTCAATTTTTTGGTTAAAAATTCATTTCTTTGTTTGAAAATTAAAATATTTTATTGGAAAATTGTTCTTTTGTTGTCGAAAATTTATATTTTATAGTTTAAAAGTCATGTATTATGTTCAAATTTTGTTTTTTGTGGTAAAATTGTAATCTTTTTGGTGTTTATTTCATCTTTCTGGTTCAAAATTCAACAAAATTTCTAAAAAAATTACTCTTTTTTTTGTTCAAAATTGAATTCTATGCTGGTTGAAGTTTTGTTTCTTAATTTATTGTAAATTTATTTGTTTTTTTTATTGAAAAGAATTCTCATTAGTTGAAACTTCATTTTTTTCTCAAAAATTAATTTCTTTAGTTGAAAATGTGTATTTTTTGTTGTTAAAAATCTATATTTTTTAGTTTAAAAGTCATGTATTATGTTAAAATTGTATCTTTTGTGGTAGAAATACAATCTGCTTGGTGATTACTTCAATCTTTTGGTTGAAAATTCAACAATTTTTTTTCAAAAATTATTCTTTTTGGTTTATACGTCAACGGTTTTGTTAAAAATTCGCATTTTTATGACTATTTCATCTCTGTTGTCCAAAATTTATGTATTTTTTTAAAATGTAATCTTCTTGGTTAAAAATTTATCTTCTTGATAAAAAAATTAAATATTTGTCAAATAAGTTTATTTTATTTAGTTGAAAATTAATTTTTTTACTAAGACTTCAAATATTCTATTTCATATTTTTGGTAAAAAATTCATTGTAAATGTATGTATTTTGTTAAAATTTAATCTTCCTTTGATAAAAAATTTCAATACTTCGTTAAAAATTCGGTTTTTAGTAGAAAAGTAATCTCGTTAGTTGAAACTTCATCTTTTTGGTTAAAAATTATTTTCTTTGGTTAAAGATTTAACTGATTTGTTGAAAAATTGTTTTTTGCTGTCGTTGAAAATTGATATTTTTTAGTTTAAAAGTCATGTATTATGTTGAAAATTTGTCTTTTGTGATGGGATTTTGTGATAGATGTTTTTGGTTAAACATTTAACTGTTTAGTTGAAAAGTAACCTCACAACTTAAAACTTCATGTTTTTGCTTAAATATTAATTTATTTAGTTGAAATTTTAACTATTTTGTAGAAAAATCTTTTTTTTTGTTAAATATGGATTTACAAAATTTTCATTCATATATGTTGCTGAAAAAATTGTCTATTTCAGTACAAGAAGTAATCTTTTAGGTTGAAAATTTAACTATTTATTTAAAAATTCTTTTTTTGTTTAAGGTTCATCTTTTTAGTAAAAAATTCATTTCCCTGGCTGAAAATTTAACTATTTTGTTGAAAATGCTACTTTTTTATTGGAAAGTTTATTTTTTCTAGTATTCTAAATATATCCTCTATTTAGTTAAGAATGTACTTTATTTTTAGTCAAAATATAGATAACGTGAACATTTATTGTAGTTTAAAGACTTTTATGATGCTATAAAATTTATTTTTTATGATTAACTTTAATGACAAAAATGTAAGCCATTTAATTACTCTTTGCTTACGGTTTAATGCTTTGACAGCTGTAGACTTCTTCAAGTTTGAGATTTTTAAGTGAATTATTTATAGGCAAGAATAATGTTAAAAATACTGTAAAACTCTACAAAATTCAATAAATGTATTTCCGTTCTATTTCGAAATTCAAGATTTTTTTGTTGCCAGGTATAAATTTTAGATTTATTTATTATTAAGAACATTCTCTTTGGACTGAAGATGCAATCATATGCATAATAGTTCCTTTTATATTTATTAAATGTTTGTTTTAATAATTGACAAAGTAAAATTGTATTTCCTATCGCAGAAAAATACAAGTTTTCATTATTTTAATAATTTGGGTTAATTTAGAAAAACGATGTCTAATTTATCTACTGTCACAGATTTTTCAGATTCTCTCCGGTTACTCTAAATCATAATTTATTATTGCATTTTTATTATTTTCCATAATAAGAAAAACCTTTTACAATTTTTTGCTCTGAGATTCCTTTCGCTTACTCAAATCTTACTTAAGCGAATTGAAAATAGTTCCTATTTTTATTTTAGGACAGGGAGTTTCCGTACAGAAAGATAATTTTATTTGGAACAAAGAATTTTGGCAGTGAACGGGAATTTTCTTAAAGATTTATAATTCGGATTTAGAAAAAAGAAATTTAAAGGAATCCCTATTCCAAGTCAGAATTTGTCACAATTAGTAATTATCCTCTTGCGATTTTTAGATTTAGAAAGTAGTTCAAGTAGTTTTTATAGCAGGAAGTGACATTTTAAAGAAGCAATACTTCTGAATTATAATAGGAAATTTTGTTATATTGTTCGTTGCAAATTCGCCTTTCTTTAGTGAAAAATTCAAGTACTTGGTTTAAAGTTAAACTCCTTTGTTAAAAATTAATTTTTTTGGTTGCAGATTCATTATTTTAATTAAAAATTTATCTGTGGTTGAAAATGCAACTGCTTGGTTGAAAATGAATTTTTCATCAGTTTAGTTGAAAATTCATCAGCTTAGATGGAAATGAGTTTCTTCAACTGAAAATTTAAATATCCATTTTTGGTTGAAAATTGATCTTTTCTTGTTCGAAATTCAACAATTTGCATGAAATTGTCTTTCTTAATCGAAAATTGAACTATTTCGTTGAAATTCCACATTTTTTGTTCAAAATCAATGTTTTTTGTACAAAATTATCTTTTACTTTGCAAGTTAATCTTCTTGTTTAAATTTTTGTTCTTTTTGGGTAAAAGTTTAAGTATTACAGTTAAATATTAATCAGTTTAGTTGAAAATTCATCTTTTAGGTTGGAAATAAAATTACTTGGTTGAAAGTTAAACTCTTTGGTTGAAAATTCATCATTTCAATTAAAAATTAATTTTTTAGGTTAAAATATGATCTATTTGTTTGTAAACTTGTTTTTTTTTATAAATAGTATTTTTTTTCGAAAATTGAACTATATTGTTGAAAATTGGTTTCTTTTTTGGTTTAAAATTATTTGTTTTTAAACTGAAAATGTAACTATTATTTCAGTTAAACATTCAATAATTTTATATCAAAATTCATCTCTGTGGTTATACATTCATTTTTTGATTAAAAATTTATTTATTGCATTTTTGGCTGGAAAATGATTTTTTGTTGAAAATTCGTCTTTTTTGGTATAAATTAATCTTCTTAGTTGAAAATTCATCTTTCTGGTTTTAAATTCATCAATTTCAATTAAAATGTAACATTTTAGTTATAAATTCATCATTTTGTTTGAATATGTAACTTATTTTGTTTAATTGTTGTTTTTGTGGAAAGTAATTTTTTCGATTGAAACTTTAACTTTTTCAAAATGTGTATTTCATAGTTTCAGATGAAAATTCTTCTGTTTGTTCGAGCATTAATTTGTCGGGCTTAAAATTTAATTATTTAAGTTTTGAGTGACAATTTATATTATATATTTTTTATACTATTTCAGTTGGAAGATTCATGATTTAAGTTGAAAATTCGGCAGTTGGGTTGAAAATTGAACTATTTGGTTCGAAAATCCATTTTTTTAAATTAATGTTTTCAAATAAAACTTTAACTATTCCATTTTTTTGTTGATAATTGATATTTTTAAATGGAAAAATTATGTATTTTTTTTAAAGTTAATTTATTTTGCAATTTTTTTCTTTGTGGTATAAAAAATAAAAAAATAAAAAAATAAAATAAAAAATATGTTACTGTCGGTTGACCGGGAAAAATTTGAGAAACTTGACCGGGAAAACCCGAAAAATGACCAGAAATTAAAAATCCTTCGCCAAATACTCACCCTAGAATTGATTGCTTTTGAATGAAAGATCGTTCTATTTTTAATCTCGGCCTCGTCCTTACTTTTCTGTCATTTCTAACCCGATTCCGATTTCCAGCTGGCCTCTGCATTATTTATATTTTTCCAATGTGATTACGGCGAAACAATCGCGTCGCATCGTGTTCCGAAGGAACGATGGGACGCGCTTAGATTATTCTCGATTAGCCTTAATCGAAACCGCGGTATATACGCGTATATATTCCCGATCGATGCGTCCAAATATAGATCGGCTTAACGAATCTTGATCATTCGCTTGGTGTATCGGGAACATCGAGTAGCCTCTCTTACTACAGAAGCACTTTACGAGCAAAGCGTAAGCACACATGCAGCCAATCGGCATCTGTATTTGTGCCTACTGTATACTTCAAGAGAACGTGCAGAAGACCAGTATCCTAAAATGGAAACGAAAGGAGGACACCGTATTGGGAAAGATGTACCTCGCTCGCGTCTGGTTAATTTTTTTTCATTAAATGAATATTATCCTTTCCGGTGCTGGATCAACTTTCTCGAAAAGCCCGAAACGAATTGACAAAATTATTGCTCAAAATATGTATTCCTCAAATATCAGAGAGCAAAAACTGGTCGTTTTAATTCACTGAAAAAAACTGAGTTTACGAAGCGTTGCAGATAATTGTTCAAGTAGGGGAATAGTCAGCTGATTAAACCAAATTGAGGTAAACTTTCCGCGGCTACAGGCCTGTAACGCACTGCCTCTAGCGGTGTCCGCCGGTGATATCTGTGATTCTCCACGGAAAGTTTACCTCAATTAACTTCGAGTCTGGTTATTTTTTCTTGGTTAATTATTAAAATTGGTTGGTTTTTATGCGCTCCAGTGCTGGATTAACTTTCTCGAAAAGCCCAAAATGAATTCTAATCGCGATTGACAAAATTATTGCTCAAAATATGTATTCCTCAAATATCAGAGAGCAAAATCTGGTCGTTTTAATTCATAGAAAAAACTGACTTTACGAAACGTTGCAGATAAAATGTTCAAGCAGGGTAATAGTCAGCTGATTACACCAAATTGAGGTAAACTTTCCGCGACTACAGGCCTGTAACGCGCGGCCTCTCTCCACGGAAAGTTTACCTCAGTTTGGCCTAGCTTTTGCCCTGTTTGATCGATTACCTACAATGTTTTGTACTCTCAGTTTTTTTTCTGTGTCAGTTAAGGCGAACGAATAATCCCCAAAGAATACTTTCCCTGATTTTAATTTTACCAGATTTCGTTTGACCAAATAACAATTATTTAATTTGTATTTTTCCAGGCACTCAGAAAAATATTCTTCAATTCAAAGATAAATGTTCATTTTCTTTCACAAGGGAAGTCCGCCATTTTTAAATTTCAGTTGCGTCTTTTAATGAATTTGTTCGATTCTTGCTACCCAGCCATTTTTTATTTCGTTTTTATTTGTAACAATGCTTATAAATTTATTTTCTTTTGATTATTTTCAAAAATGAAAGAAATAATCATTTTTGTCATGGCATTTTTTCACAAAAAACTGACTTTTCTAAGTTTAGCATGATTTTTGAAAACAAATTTATTTTCTATAAAAGTTGTTAATTTTTTCATAATCCTGACCAGTTATGTTTAAAATAAAAAGTATAAAGAGAGGATTTTAAACAAAAAATTTATTTTTTTGCGGAAAACATGATTTAATTTTATTTTACGAATTACTCTTTTTGTTTTTTGTGTTAAACTAAATTTTATTATTTCGAATTATTATTGCGAAGAATTTTTATTCGCCCAAATTGCCATTTGTCATTATTTTCATTTTTGCTGAACGTTACCCTCATTTTTATTTTACTAAATTACCATTTTCCTCGTATTTTTTCATATCTTGCATTTGTCAACATTTTTACAACGCCTCATTTTTATTATCACGAATGTCTATTTAGCAAATTTTTTATTTGTGTGAATTATCTTTTGTCCTAATTTTTATTTTTTCGAATTACCGTTTGCATGGTGACCCCTGGTTAGGGGAAATCTGAAAATCTTGGAAAAGTCAGTGAATTTATATGAGGGAAGCAATAAATAACCGTCAAATATAATAAATTCTGATCCAAAATTTTCGATATATATTTAATTCTGGTCTTTAAGTATTATTAGCCAGGGCAGAATCAGGGTGGTTTGAAAATTAAGTTTTGTTTCACTATCTGAAAACCAAAGAAACACACTGTTCTAAATGAAAAAATAAATGCAAAAAAAGCTCTAGCTATTTATAGGCTATTATCGGAAAATCCCTTTTTTAACCTTACCGCGAACTTCGGAATTTTCTAACAAAATTCCCTGTCAGAAAATAAGTATTCTAAATAAAAGTTGTCATTTGAAATACAAAAAATCTCGATTCAAATGAAAAAGTAGATTCCAACGAAACTCTTTACGAATTTGAAAATTTAATTCCAAAGAGGCTGCTGCCATTTATAGGCCACTATCGGCATATTCGAGTTCTCATCTAATGCCGAAGTTTAAAAATTATTGGAACAGGGAAAACAAAAAACTGGTCTGGGAGAAATCAGAGAAGAGTCAGGGAAATTGGGAAAGCGTTCTTTCTGACCATTCTGCGTTTTTCTTGTTTTTCAGTTTCTCGATTTTCATTTTCTCAATTTTTTATCTTTTTGAATTACCGTTAGTTATCATTTTTATTTTTCCCAATCGCTATTTTAAATATCATTTGTTTATTCGATTTATCATTTGACACAGTTTCTATTCTTCCGAATAGCCACCTAACCTTAAATTTATTTACTTAAAACGCCATATGGCATAATCCCCACTTCACTTCACCTAATCGGCATCTCACCGAAATGATGTCAAATGATAATTTGGGTCAATGAAAATTGTGACAAATGGCGATACGAAAAAATAAAAATTATTTCCACTGATAATTCGAAATAATGAAAATTAGGTCAAATAGTAAATATGCAAAATACAAATAAGGTTAGACGATAATTTGGAAAAATACGAATAATGTTAAATGGGAATTCGAGTAATTGTTGAGTTGATTCAAATGGAGTTCCAGTAACTTAAATTAAATCGCATTAATTTTGTCTTTATCTATTAATTTATGTATGATTAAAAATAATTAATTTTTGCGCGCGACATTAAATTAATATCTTTTAAACTCCTACGAAGAAACCTATAAAGTGATATTCTAGATGTACTCAACTTACTTTATCTTGAATTAAGTTGAGTTCACCCGAATGTGATTTAATTAATTCGAATATTCTTTTACTTATGGAAATTTCCTTTCATTCATTCCAATGTGGTTGAATTCATATAATCGTATGTGAATAAAAAATTCAGTTGGTTACCCTTCAGTTGACCTCGAATTCAATCGAGTTCGATTGAATATACTTGATTTCAGTTGAATTTATTTTCAATTTTCTGAAATATTTATTGATTAAACAAATTAACCTTTAATTCGGTTGATTTTATTTTGAATCTAGAATGAAGTGAACTTCACTTTGAATGAACTTCACTTTACATGCGTACTTTGAAGTCATTGGATTTAACTTGAATAAGTTAAATTTTCTTTAAATTTTAAGGTAATTGGAATTCAGTTTGAATATTCTGAAAACTTATTGGAATTTACCTTATATTCAATGTATTAATCTGGAATTCAAAGAAATCCATTTTGAATTGAATTAATTACTCCAGAATTCAGATGAATATACTTGGGATTCATTGGAATTGACCTGAAATTGAATGTATTAATCTGGAATTCAATGGAAATCACTTCGAATTTAATTGAGTACTCTAGAAAGCAGTTGAATATCCTTGGAATTCATTTGAATTTACCTTGAATTGAATGCATTACTTCGGGATTCAATGAAACTCACTTTAAATTGAATTGATTACCCTAGAATTCAATTGAATATGCTTGGACTTCATTGAAATTTACCTTAATTTTAATTTATTATTCTGGAATTCAATAGAATTCAACTTATATTGAATTAATTACTCTAGAATTCAGTATAGTATACTTGCAATTTATTGGAATTTACCTGAAATTAAATTTATTACTTTAGAATTTTGTAGAATGAACCTTAAATTGAATTGAATACTCATGAATTCAGGTTTAATATACTAGGATTTGATTGGAATTAATCTTAAATTGAATGTTTTACTTTATAATTCAACGGAATTCACTCTGAAGTGATTTGTTTTCCTTAGAATTATTATAAATATACGTTAGATGCATTGAAATTGACCTTAAATTGAATGTGTTTCTCTAGAATTTAGTTAAATGAACCTTGAATTGAATTGATTGCTCAAGAATTCAGATGAATATACTTGGAATCCACTGGAAGATACCTCAAATTGAATGTATTACTTTTGAATTCAGTTTAATATTCTTGAAATTCATTGAAATTTACCTGAAATTGAATGTATTAATTTAGAATTCAATGGAATTCACTTCGAATTGAATTGATTACCCTAGAATTCAGTTGGATATGCTTGGAATTCATTGAAATGTACCTGAAATTGAATGTATTAATTTGTAATTCAACAGAATTTACTTCGAATTCAATTATCTACTCTAGAATTCAGTTTAATATGCTTGGAATTCTTTGAAATTTTCGTTAAATTTAATCTTATATTCTAAAATTGCGTTGAACATACTTGCAATTCAATTGGAATTTACCTGGAATTGAATGTATTACTCCGGGGTTCAATTAAACTCACTTTCAATTGAATTAATTACCCTAGAATTCAATTGAAAATACTTGGATTTCATTAATATTTATCTTAAGTTTAATTTCTTACTCTGGAATTCAATGGAATTCATTTAATTTTACCTTAAATTGAATGTATTACTCTAGAATTCAACGGAATTCACCTTAAATTGAATTGATTACCCTAGAATTAATATCAATATACTTGAGGTTTGTTTGAATTTACCTTAAATTGAATGCATTTTTCTAGAATTTATTTGAATGAAAATTGATTTGGTTAGTCAAAAATTCAGATGTATATACTTTGAATCCATTGGAAGATACGACAAATTGAATGTATTACTTTTGAATTCAGTTCAATATACTTGGAGTTTGTTGAAATTTACTTTAAAATGGAATGTACTACTTTAGAATTCAATGGAATTCACTTCAAATTCAATTGTTTACTCTAGAATTCAGTATAGTATACTTGGAATTCATTGGAATTTACCTTAAATTGAATTTAATACTTTTGAATTCAGTTTTAATATACTAGGAATTCATTTGAATTTATCTTAAATTGAATGTTTTACTTTAGAATTCAACGAAATTTACTCTGAACTGATTTGATTTCCCTAGAATTAATATAAATATACTTTAGATTCATTGAAATTGATCCTAAATTGAATGTATTTCTCTAGACATTTGTTGAATGAACCTTGAATTGAATTTATTGCTCAAGAATTCAGATAAGTATACTTGAAATCCATTGGAGTATACCTTAAATTGAATTAAATACTCTTGAATTCAGTTTAAATAGACTTGAAATTCATTGGAATTTACCTTAAATTCAATTTATTAATCTGGAATTCAATGGAATTCACTTAGAATTGAATTGATTACTCTAGAATTCAGATGAATATGCTTGAAATTTATTGGAATTTACCTGAAATTGAATGTATTAATTTGGAATTCCATGGAATTCACTTCAAATTGAATTAATTACTCTAGAATTCAGTTGAATATGCTGGAAATCCTTTGGAATTTTCCTTAAATTTAATGTAATACTCTAGAATTGCGTTGAACATACTTGTAATTCAATTGGAATTTACCTTGAATTGAATGTATTAGTCCGGGATTCAATTAAACTCACTTTCAATTGAATTGATTACCCTAGAATTCAATTAAATATACTTGGATTTCTTTGAAATTTATCTTAAGTTTAATTTATTACTCTGGAATTCATTGGAGTTCATTTAATTTTACCTTAAACTGAATGTGTTACTCTAGAATTCAACGGAATTCACCTTGAATTCAATTGATTATCCTAGAATTAATATCAATATACTTGGGGTTCGTTTGAATTTACCATCCATTGGAAAAAACCTCAAATTGAATGTATTACTTTGGAATTCAGTTGAATATACTTGGAATTTGTTTAAATTTACCTTAAATTGAATGTATTATTTTAGTATTCAATGGAATTCACCTTAGATTGAATTGAATACTCTTGAATTCAGTTTTAGTATAATATGAATTCATTGGAATTTATCATAAATTAAATGTTTTACTTTAGAATTCAACGGAATTCACTCTGAACTGATTTTATTTCCCTAGAATTAATATAAATATACTTTAGATTCATTGAAATTGACTTTAAATTGAATGTATTTCTCTCGAATTAAGTCGAATGAACCTTGAATTGAATTGACTGCTCAAGAATTCAGATGAATACACTTGGAATCCATTGGAAGATACCT
The DNA here is from genome assembly GCA_010014905.2 of Druon quercuslanigerum. Lineage (NCBI taxonomy): Eukaryota > Metazoa > Arthropoda > Insecta > Hymenoptera > Cynipidae > Druon > Druon quercuslanigerum. Next base: position 1,637 of record JAAAKG020134117.1, on the reverse strand, counting down.
CAAATTGAATGTATTACTTTTGAATTCAGTTTAATATTCTTGAAATTCACTGGAATTTACCTTAAATTCAATCTATTACTTTGGATTTCAATATACATAACCTTAGATTGAATTGATAATTCTAGAATTCAGTTAAATATACAGGGTGGGTCATTTTTATCTATCCACCCCTAAACCTCCGGAAATAAGCTGTATACAAAAAAATTGTTCAGACGAAAGTTGCTCAGGACAATGGGGGCCACCTTTTTGCAAAATCGGATTTGACCTTGACATCAATTTTCAAGGTTATTTGAAGGCTACATTGATTTTATTACATGAGAACCCCTATTTCTGACATTGGATTCTGAAAGAGCGGGAATTTTTAAGTCCGAAATGATAGTTGAGAGTCAATTATCACCAGGTCAAATAAAGGTTAAATCGAGGTAAAATTTAAACAATCTACAGACATATCTACAAATCAGAACAGAACATGATTTTTTTTCATTCTTTTAACACGTTTGGGCAACACAAAGCTGAGGTGGATTTGGGACCAACCACCTTGATCACCTTGACCTTGAGGCCAACTTGGAAGGTCATTAGAAGGTCAAAGTGTTTGTTTTCTTCAACTAATACGCCCAAAACCAAACCCTTCAACTCACAAGTTCCAAACCAACAAACTTCAAACTTTGACCTTCGAATGACCTTCGAATTTGGCAACAACAATTCACTGCAGCATTTTGTTGCCCAAAAGTGTTAAAAAAAATCATGTTCTACATGATTTTTTAAATTTGACCTCGATTTAACATTTATTTGAGCTTAACCTTTATTTGACCTTATGAAAATTGACTCTAACTATTATTTCGAACGTAAAATTTCCCGCTCTTTCAGAATCTAATGTCAAAAATAGGGATTCCCATTTTAAAAAATCAATGTGACCTTCAAATAACCTTGAAAATTTAACTTAAATTCAAAACCTATTTTGCAGAAAGATGGCCCCCATTTTCCTGAGCAACTTTTGTTTGGACAATGTTGTTTTATACCGCTTATTTCCGGAGATACTGGGGTGGATAGATTAAAATGGCCCACCCTATATACTTGATATTAATTGTAATTTACATTAAATTCAGTTTGAAATGTATTATTCTGGAATTAATTGGAATCTACCTTGAATTGAATTAATCACTATGGCACTCCACATTATTCAACTTTGGATTAATTTTGTTTAGAAGTTCGGAAAAAAGTTGCAAAATAATTTAAAATTTGAAAAAATGTAAATCATTATGTAAATGTTTCTAGTTTTTATAATAAAATTTTAAGTATTTTAAGGATTTTTAAAGTGTTTAAAATAATAATAATTTAACTTAACTTTTAATGATATAATTTTGAATAATATTGAATTTTTTTAAATTATATGGTCGATTCTTTAATTGAGAGCATCGGAGATGATACGTGGATTTATACTTTTGGAACTGAACCTGCATCTTTTTTTATTATTATTATTACACTATTAAGCCGTTTCCCTTTCGGGGTAGGCGTGACTCACTCGGTAGGGAGGGAAGTAGTGTGAGGAGAGGGTTATATAATTTTTAGATTGATCTGGAATTCTCGCGTTATTTATTTAAATAACACGTTCACTCCGCAACACTGCTCCGACCCAG
>JAAAKG020134116.1:0-13949 GCA_010014905.2 Druon quercuslanigerum | reverse complement strand
GTTAATGTGTAGAGTTTAATGTGTAGACTTTAATGTGTAGAGTTTAATGTGTAGAGTTGACCACCATCATTTAAACTGTACACGCAATGTGTAGAGTTGCACAATGTGTAGTATCGATATGTGTAGTATTGATACCCAGCCTAATTTTTCATTAGAAAAAACAAAATTTGAACCAAAAATGCATAAAAATTTCGAACCAGTTAAAATCAACTGAAAAAGACAAATTTTTAACAAAGTAGTAAAATCCTCCAAAAAAATTATGAATATTTAACCAAGGAATTGCATTTTCAACCACAAGCGATGAACTTTCAATCAAGCAGATTATTTTTTAGCAAGATAAATGATTTAAAAACATACATAAATTTAAAAAAATTCAATCTTTAGTGAAAATCATAAATTCTCGAATAAAAATAGAATAGTTAAATTTTCATTAAAAAAATAAATTTCAAAAAGGAACTAGCTTTTAATAGAATTACATTTATTAATTTATTGACACATTTAATTACTAAATTTTTCACACATAAAAAAATTGTTTTTAAACTAAAATGAGTTGCCAAAGAGACCAAAGAGATGCATTTTTGATCGAATTGTTTAATTTTTAAGATAGAAATACAAATTTTCAAAAAAATAAATGAATTTTCCACGAAATAGTTTAATCTTTCAAAAGAAAAACAAAACATTTTCAACGAAAAAGATTTTGAATTCAAAAAAAATTTGTTTACCAAAAATATAAATTATCAAGTAATAAAGGTAAATTTACAACCAAAACTGAACAGTTTTCTTTACAATTAAGAAAAAAATTAAAATTTAATCAATGAGATAAAATTTTTAATAAAATTATGAACTTTATAACAAAAACAAAATTTTTATCAAACTAGCTTATCTTTTGACCAAATATTTTTTTTTGAAAATTCATCAATTTTGGGTACTTAACTATTTCCATGAAAATTCTTTTTTTGATTAAGAATTAATCTTCGTAACTGATAATTTGGTTTGTTAGTAGAAAATTAATTTTCTTTATGGAAAATTGAACTACTTCTTAAAATTTGATTTTTTTATTGAAAATTAAACTTTTGAACTACAAATTTAACTGTTTAGTTTAGAGTTTAAATATATAGTTAAAAAATCAACTTTATTGTAAAAAATTCACCTGTTTGGCTTGAAAATTCAACAAATTGATATAAAATTAAAATTTTTGTTAAAAATATATATGTATTTTGGTTTAAAATTAATTTTTTTTGTGAAAATTTCATGTATTCTATTTAAAACTTTATGACATCTTAAAAGCATACATTTATTTTTTTATTTTATTTAAAAAAAATTCAGCTATACGTGACGTGGAACGAAGTCCGTAAATTCTGGAGAAATATGATTTTTAATAGCCATATATTGCAATGTAAAAAATTAATTAAAAAGAAAAAAACCAGTTTTCAATAAAACAGTCACATTTTACAAAAAAAAAATATTTTTTACTAAAATTGTGTATCTTTAACTAGAAATATTAATTTTTCATCAACTATTTCAACTTTCGACCCAAAAAGATCAATTTTTTACCAAATTCCTTGATTTTAAAGACAAAAATAAGAATTTTCAGAAAATACATGAATTTTAACTTTTAACTGAACAAGGGAATTGTTAAATTTTCATTTAAAAAAACTAATTTTTAATAGCAAATGAATATTTAAGACATTTTAAAATGAACGATAGCAATAAATTATAATCCTTATTATGTATTTTTTCATGTTTTATTACGAATTATAATTAATTTACTTGATAGGGCAAATTTTAATTATTCAGAATCAATAACAAACCGAAAAAAAAACAATTTTTTTGTTCTCAGGTTGGTTTATTCGTTCCACATCACATGTCTTTTATTTCTGGTAGATACATTTTTTTTAATAAATAAATTTTTAGAAAATAATTTAGTTTTGAATTAATAAAACAATTTCTCAAATAAAAATAGTATTGTTGAACCTTCATTTTTAAAATTAATTTAAAGAAAAAATAACTATTTTTTAATAAAATAATTAAATTTTTCACAAAAGAATGAATTTTCTAACTGAAATTATGTATCTTTAACTACAAAAATTAATTGTTCCCAAATTATTTCATGTTTTGACCGAAGAAATAATTTTTTTTTACCAAAGTGTTTAATTTCTAAGACAAAAATGCGAATTTTTAACGAAATAGTTCATTTTTTGATGAGAAAAATTAAGTAAATAAATTTTAAACCAAAAATGTGATATTTAAATTTGCAGCAAAAAAATAATTTGTTAAAAAAAAGAAAAATTTTAAACCAGTTAAATTCAGACAGGAAGATTAATTTTTAGCATGAACAATAGCAGTTAATAATAACATTGTGTGTTATTCTAATGTTTTAATACAACTTATAATTTAATTATTCTAAGAAAAATACTTTAAAACATAAACTTGTTTTTAATAATATGGTTAGATTTTTCACAAATAAATAAATTTTTAACTAATATGATGTATCGTTAACTAAACAAAATGATTTTTTTCACAGATTATTTTAACTTCCGATCCAAAAGATCAATAATTCAAATTTTTATAGGAAAAAAATTAACTTTTATCTAAAAAAGGGAATTCTTAAAAAATTGGTAAAGATTGTTTAAAAAAATAATTTTTAATAGAAGGAACAATTTTTAGTCAGTTGAATTTAACTGAAAAGATAGATTTTCAACCAACTAGTTGAATCTTCTACCAAGAATATAAATTTTCAACAAATAAAAATTTAACACATTTTAAAATGAACGATAGCAATAAATAATAACCCTATTATATCTACTATTTTTATGTTTTTGTTACGACTTTTAATTTATATATTCGATAGGGAAATTTTACATATTCAGAATCAATAAAAAACTGAAAAAAACTTTTTTTTTGTCCTCAGGTTGGTTTCTTCGTTCCACGTCACATGTCATTTAATTATGGTAGATAGATTTTTTTAACAAAATACATTCATTTTTTAAGAAATAATTCAGTTTTCAATTAGTAACTCAAGTTCTTAAATCAAAATAGTATAGTTAAAGTAGTTGCATACTTTACTAAAATTATGAATTTTTAAACCAAAAAATTGCTTTTTTCATCAAAAGCGATAGAAATATAAATTCTCAAATAGAAAAAATATATAAAAGAAATATAAATTCTCAAATAAAAACATAATAGTTAAATCTGCATTAAAGAACTAAGTTTTAAAAAAGTAATTAGTTTGTTACAAAATAGCTACGATTTTCACGAAAAATGTAATTCCTTCTAAAATGGCGAATCTTCACCTTCAAATAAAAAAATTAATTTTTCGCAATTTATTTCAACTTTTGACTAAAGAGATAAATTTTATATCCAATTTAATTAGTTTTAAAGACCAAACTACGATTTTTTAACGAAATAGTTTGATTTTTGATAAGAAAAGCCATAAATTTGTAACCAAAAATTGAATCCCATAATTTTCAGTTTAAAAAACTAATTTTTAGTTAAAAAAACGAAGAATTTTCTACCAGTTGAATTTAAGTTGAATTTTAAAAAATATATTTGTATTATTTTCCCAAAATTTTGAATATTCAACCAAAAAATTGCGTTTTTAACGAAAAGCGAAAGAAATATAAATTCTCAAATAAAAAAAATTTTCAAGAAATATAAATTCTCAAACAAAAATATAATAGTTAAATCTTCATCAAAGAATTAATTTAAAAAAACTAATTAGTTTTTTACAAAAAGCTACATTTTTCACAAACAAATGGAATTTTTACTAAAATGACGAATCATCATCTTCAACTAAAAAAATTAATTTTTTACAATTTATTTCAACTTTTAACCAAAGAGATAAATTTGATACCAAATTAATTAGTTTTTAAGACCAAACTACAAATTTTTAACGAATTAGTTTAATTTTTCTTAAGAGAACCAATAATTTTTAACAAAAAATGGAATCCCATAATTTTAAGTTTAAAAAACTAATTTTTAGTAAAAAAAAAAACGAAAAATTTTTAATCAGTCGAATTCAGCTCGAATCTTTATTAAAGTAGTTGAATCCTTCCCCCAAAAATTATAAATATTCTACCTTAAAATTGCGTTTTTAACAAAACGCGATATAAATATATTATTATTATTATTATTTCAACTTTCAACCAAAGAGTTTAATTTTTGTTAAGAAAAACCATTATTTTTTAACAAAAAGTTAAATCCTATAATTTTTATTGTAAAAACTAATTTTTAGTAAAAAAACGAATTTTTATTAAAGTGGTTGCATCCTTCTCCAAAACTATGAATTTTCAAACCAAAAATTGTGTTTTTAACGAAAAGCGATAGAAATATAAATTCTCAAATAAAAAAAATATAAAAGAAATATAAATTCTCAAACAAAAATATAATAGTTAAATCTTCGTTAAAAAATTAATTTTCAAAAAGTAATGAGTTTTTTACAATTTATTTCAACTTTTAACCAAAGAGTTTAATTTTTGTTAAGAAAAACCATTATTTTTTAACAAAAAATTAAATCCTATAATTTCTATTGTAAAAACTAATTTTTAGTAAAAAAACAAAAAACTTTTAAACAGTTGAATTTAGCTCGAATTTTTATTAAAGTAGTTGCACCTTTCACCATAATTATGAATTTTCAAACCAAAAATTGCGTTTTTTACCAAAAGCGACAGAAATATAACTTCTCAAATAAAACAAAATATAAAAGAAATATAAATTCTCATACAAAAATACAATAGTTAAATCTTCGTTAAAAAATTGATTTTTAAAAAGTAATTAGTTTTTTACAAAAAAGCTAAGTTTTTCACAAAAAAATGGAATTTTTAATAAAATGACAAATTTTCATCTTCAACTAAAAAAACTAATTTTTTACAATTTATTTCAACTTTTAACCAAAGAGTTTAATTTTTGATAAGAAAAAACATTATTTTTTAACAAAAAATGGAATCCTATAATTGTCAGTTTAAAAAACTAGTTTTTAGTGAAAAAAAAGAATTTTAAATTGATTTTAGCTTGAATTTTTATCAATGTAGTTGCATCCTTCACTAAAACTATAAATTTTTAAACCAAAAAATGCGTTTTTAACCAAAAGCGATAGAAATATAAATTCTCAAATAAAAAATATAATAGATAAATCTTCACTAACAAATTACGTCAAGAAAAGTTATCAGTTTTTTTACAAAATAGCTACCCATATTAACAAAACATGGAATCCTATAATTTTTAGTTTAATAAACTAATTTCTAGTAAAAAAACGAAGAATTTTAAATCAGTTGAATTCGACCAAAAGCGAAAACCAAAAAAATCAATTTATCGGTCCTGAGGCTGATTTTTTTGTTCCACGTCACATGTTATTTAATTCTGGTGAATAGCATTTTTCATTCGTGTGTCCCATATACGTGACTAGTAAAAAATTATATTAAGTGGAAAATGAGATTTCTGTTCTTCAGATAGGAAAGACGGAAAAGATATTTCAAAAGTAAAAATGGATACTCTTCTTTCATATTTTGTCTCCGAACTGACATTGTGGAACCTTTCCAAATTCAGACCCAGAGAAAACTTTCAAGAATTCTAGAGAGTCAAGACTTGTCAAAACATTTCATATCCACTCACAATAATCAAAAATACAAAAAAACCTTTAACAAAATCTTCCAATTTCCAAACAAATAAATTAACTCTTATGTAAAATAATAAATATTCAACAAAAGAATTTTATTAATAGAAAAGTAATTAAATTTTCGACCAAGGATTAAAAATTTTAACCAAAAGAAAATATTTGTCAAGAAGAAAATATAATAATTGATATTTTAGCCAAAAAGGATGTTAATTGGAAATTAGAAACAGTTGAATATAATCAAAAAATAAGAATTTAAAAAAAAATTATTTTAAAATTAATAGTAGTTGAATCTAACAAAAAATCCAAAATTAAATTTTTTTAATTCAATCGTCAACTAAAACTGTTTTGTTTTCAACAAAAAAGTTGGATTTAGATGGTAAAGATTTTTTTTGCAAAAAAGTCACGAATTTTCGACTAACAAAGATGAATTTTCAATTTATAAATTTCAATTTTCAACCAAATAATTTTTGAGATGTCACCATTTCAATATATTATTATCTGAGTTAAATTTTTTTAAATAATTCAAATAAATTCTATTAATAATTAATATATAGATGAACAAATTATTTATTAGAACATTGTTTAATGGAAATAATTTTAAAAAAATTAAATACCTCAATTATAAGTTAAAAACCTAATTCCTAAAAAATACAATTGAAACAAATAATTCTTTGACAAAAAGAGGCAAATTTTCAACCAAATAGTTAAATCTTCAACTAAATTATGAGTTTTTATCTAAAAGAAAATTTAAAAAAAAATTAATTTTCAAAGCAAAAAAAGTCACTATCAACAAAATAGTTGAAGCCCCAGCAAAAAATTCGAATTTTCAAGAAATGAGTTAAATTTTCGTTTAAAGGTGTATATTCAAACAAATTGTTCAATTTTAAACTAAAACGGATTAATTTTTACTTAAAAGTTATATTTCAAAAAAAAAAAAATAAATAAACTCTTATCTGGAATGACGAATCTTCAACAACAATTTTCTCTACAAGAAATTTAATATTTGATATGTCAGCCAACAAGTAATTTAATTAAAAATTAAAAACTGTTAAATCCTAAATCAAACTAATTTTCGACCAAAAAGTTACGTTTTTGACATAAAATTTTTTGTGTGCAAAAAGTGACGAAGTTTAAACTATATATATATAAATTTTCAACTTAGTTTCATTTTAACCCAAAAAGAATATTTTCTTTCAAATAAACAAATAAAAGAAATAAACAAATCGAATTGATAAATTTTCATTAAAAAATTATTTTTAGGCCAAAAAAATTTCCAACAGAGTATTTAAATTTTTTAAGAAAACTTTTTAATTTTGACACACAAAGATGAATTTTCCAACTAATAATTAAAAATTAAAACGTGAGAAAAAAAAAATTTCATAACAAAACTATTTAAATTTTCGACTAAAGAAAAACAATTTACCTACAGTCAGTTGTATTTTTAACTAAAAGCACAAATTTTTACACACAAAAAAACAGTTTTAACCAAGAAATAGTTAAATTTTAAAATGAAAATTTTAAATCGAAAAAGACGATTTTTTGACAAAATAGTTAAATCTCCGACAAAATAGACGAATCTTCAACACGGCAGTAAATTCTCATTCAATAAAGAAAAGTTTTAATAAAATATATGCCTTTTAAGAAAATTGTTCATTTTTTAACTAAAACAGATTAGTTTTTACTCAAAATTGAAAAAGTTCAATTTTTAGTCAAAAAATTAATTTTTAACTAAAAAAATAATGAATCGGAAAAAATAGTTATATTTTCAAAAAAAAAAAACTCTTATCTCGAATGACGAATCTTTAACAACAATTTTTTCGACAAGTAATTTAATATTTGATATTTCAGCCAAAAAGGATTTTAATTAAAAATTGAGAACTGGTTAATTTTAACCAAAAAATACGAATTTAAAAAAATTTGAATTATCACCCAAATTAAAAAATTTTTGACCGAAAAGCTGCATTTATGACATAAAATTTTTTTTTGCAAAAAGTGAAGAATTTTTAAATAAATACATAAATTTTTATCTTAGTTCCATTTTTACCCAAAGAGAATAATTTTCTTTTAAATGAACAATTTAAAAACACCAAATCAAATTGTTAAATTTTCATTTAAAAAATTATTTTCAGCCAAAAAAAATTTCTAGTAGAATATTTACTTTTTTAAGAAAACAGTTTAATTTTCACACACACAGTTGAATTTTCAAATAAAAACACAAATTTCTACACACAAAAGAAAGTTTTAACAAATAAATAATAAAATTTTAAAATAAAAATTTTAATTTCGAAGAAAAAACGAATTTTCACACTAAATAGATAAATTTCCAGACAAAAAGACGAATTTTCAGTACGACAGTTGAATTCTCATCCAACGTAGAAAAGTTTTAATAAAATATATGCCTTTTAAGAAAATTTTTCAATTTTTAACTAAAACAGATTAATTTTTACCCAAAATTGGAATAGTCCAATTTTTAACCGAAAAATTAATTTTAACTAAAAAAAATGAATATTAAAAAATAGATATATTTTCAATAAAAAAATGAAATCTTATCTCGAATGACGAATCTTCAACCAAAATTTTTTCGACAAGAAATTTAATATTTGATATATGAGCCAAAAAGGATTTTAATTAAAAATTAAAAACTGTTAAATTTTTAGAAAAAAATATTATTTAAAAAAAACTTAAATTATCATCTAAATCAAACTAATTTTCTACCAAAAAGTTGCATTTATGACATAAAAATTTATTTTTTTCAAAAAGTGATGAAATTTTAACTAAAAATATAAATTTTCAACTTTTCTTTCAAATAAACAAATAAAAAAATAAATCGCATTTTTTAATTTTCATTTGAAAAATTATTTTCAGTATAATAAAATTTGTCAGAGAGTATTTAAATTTCTTAACAAATCAGTTCAATTTTCACACACAAATTAAATTTTCTACGAGAAAGACAAATTTTTAAAACAAACCTATTTAAATTTTTATAAAACACCAATTTTTACACTTAAGAAAAAAATTTTAAGAAAAAATTAGTTGAATTTTAAAATAAAATTTTTAATTTCAAAAAAAATGAATTTTTAAGAAAATAGTTAAATCCCCCAACCAAAAAAACAAATCTTCAACACGGCAGTTAAATTGTCATCCAACGAAGAAAATTTTTAATAAAATATGTGCCTTTTAAGAAAAATGTTTAATTCTTAACTAAAACAAATCAACGTTAACTTAAAAATGGAATACCTTAATTTTTAGTTAGGAAAATAAATTTTGAATAAAAAAATTAGTCTTAAAAAAATTTGTATTTTCAACAAACAAAAAATGGACTCTTATCTCAAATGAGGCATCTTGGACCAAAAATATTAATTTTTAATATAGCTTTTAAACTCCCAATATAGAAGTTGAATTTAAACAAAAACTTAAAAAAAAATCTGTAGCAGGTGTTGATATTTAAGTCAAAATATTATAATTTAAAATGCAAAACAGTTTCATCTAAGATAAAAGTAGAATTTTGAAAAAATTAATTAAATCTTTACCTAAGACAAATTAATTTTCAATCTAAGAGTTAGATTTTCAGTTAAAAAAATTGATTTTCCACAAAAAAAGGAAATATTAATAAAATATTTAAAGCCTTAACCAAACCTGATAAATTTTATACCAAATAATTTCATTCTCAACCAAAAGGATGAATTTTCAAGAAAATATTTCAACTTAAATTTTTGGAAACTTAAATTTTCAACTCACGAACAACTAATTTTAACCAAAAACATGCATTCTTAATAAACAAAGAAATTCATTTTTAACCAAAAAGTGTAATTTTAGGCAAAACAGCTTAATTCTCAATGCAAAAAACAAATTTGCCTAAAAAAAGTTAACTTACGACCATACAGTTGCATTTAAGAAAAAATTTGTGAATCCACAAGTTGAATTTTCACACAAAGAAAATTAACAAAATACATGCGTTTATGAACAAATACTTGAAATCTGAACTAAAAAAATGTCAGTGTTTACTTAAAAATGGTACAGTTAAATTTTTATTAAAATTAATTAATTTCCCTAAAGAAAAATAAATTTTTAGTACAATTATTCAATTTTCAACCAAAGAAATGGACTTTAATCTAAAATAATAAATCTTCAATCAAAAAATCAACTATTAACAAAGTAATTTGAATTTAATTGTTTTTTGTTAACATTGTTTTTTAATTCTTAACTATGAAAATCATTTCTTCTCAAACTCCGCTGGTAGCCAAACCTATTCCGACGTAATTCCTTTTTTTTAAATTAATTTTTCAAACATTGATTTTTTTTAAATATTTTTTGACCTTATGATTTGAACCAGATAAAATGTATCAAATAATTCTATGTTAATTGTTTTTTTTTCTATATTAGTCTAAAACCATTATTATTAATTATCGATTTTTATTTTTAAATTGTAAAAAAATTTATCTGAAGCTCTGCTGGGATTTGAACTCAAGTCTCTTATATTTCCGGTCTGATTCTTTTACCCAATAAGCTACGGAGAGACATATTTTTATTTTCTAACGACTCCTAAAATTTGAATTCCGACGTAATTCCTTATACTTTTAAGATTAATTTTTCAAACACTTCAATTCAAACACAGTCAAATTGAACCGGAAAGTACGAATTTAAGTTTTTTTTAAACTAAACTTCGTGTTAAAATTTAAACTTTTAATTAATAATCTGTCATTTTCTACTAATAGAACGAATTTCCAGTTTAAAAAAAAACAAACAGAAATTTCAAATAAAAATTAAATTTTAAACCAAATAGTTAAATTTTTAATTGAATTTCGTAATTAAATGTGTAGTGGTTGTGAAAAATTAATCTCGCCTCTCCGTAGCTTAGTGGATAATAGCATTAGACCGGCAAACTAAAAAACCTGGGTTCGGATCGAAGCGTAGCTTTAGAGTGATTTTTTGGCAAATTAAAAATTTAATATTAGAAGAAAACTGATTTTATACCAGTAGAAAAAGAAAATTAACATAAAATTATTTAATACAATAATCTGCTCGACTACCTGAAGATGAATAATATAAAATTATGAATCTTAAAAAAATAATTATTTTTAACGTACTAGTTTAAATTTCAAACAAGCAATTAAATTTTTAAGCAAAAAATATCAATTTTCTCTCATCTCTTCCCTTTTTTCGTTTTTGTCCCAAATCAATAGAATTCAATTAAAAACCTAGCTACTTTTAATTCAATGTATTATATTATTCAGGTTATTATATTTGTCGTTGATAATTCCTCTTTTTTGGTTGTAAATTTTTGTCAAAAATTCAACTATTTTTTAACACAACTTTCTTTGTTAACAATTAAATTTTTTGTTTAAAATTTATCCTTCTCAATCATGTTAGTATAGAATTCAACTATTTGTTTAAAAAATAACTTTTTTATTTAAAATTTGTATTTTTGGGTTAATAATTCAACAATTTTGATAAAATCCTTTTTCTCAAATAACTAAAAAACCTTTCTGTTTGAAAATTCACATTTTTCGGTTGAAGATTAAACGTGCTTATAAAAAAAATTTTTTCTGATTAAAATAAAAAAATATTTTGGTAGAAAATTTAGCTCTTTCATGGATTATTCGCATTTTTCTAAAAATTATTTTCTTCTGTTAAACAATTTGTTTTGTAAAAATCCAATCACTAGTTGAAGAATTAATTTTCTTCGGTTAAGGATTCAACCATTTTTTTCAAAATTCTTCTTTTTCGGTTTAACTTAATTATTTTTAATTAAAAGTTTTGTTTAGATAAACTATTAACTTTAACACGTTTCATTTAGAATTAATTTATTTTTGTTAAAAAAGGTTTACAAAATTCATAAGAAATTTTTAAATTAATAATCTGTCATTTTCTACCAATAAGTCAGTTTAAGATTCTGCTATTATATTTTTCGTTGAGAATTCGTCTTTTTTGGTTAAAAATTTTATTATATGGTTGCGATATCATAAATTTGGTTAGAAATTCATATTTTTTGGTCAAAAATTCATTTTTTTAAGACAAGTTTCTTTGTAAACAATCCAACTTTTTTGTTTAAAATTTATCCTTCTCATCGATGCTAGTAGATTATTCACCTATTTGTTTAAAAAATAATTTTTTTATTGCAAATTTGTATTTCTGAGTTAAGAATTCAAAAATTTTGATAAAATCCTTTTTCTCAAATAATTAAAAAAACCTTTCTGTTTGAAAATTCTCATTAAAAATATTTTGTTCGAAAATTTAGCTATTTTGTGGATAATTCGAATTTAAAAAAAAAATGTTTTCTTCTGGTAAAAAATGTTGTTTGTAAAAATCCAATCAGTAGTTTGAGAATTAATTTCATTTGGTTAAGGGTTCAACTATTTTGTTAACAATTCGTATTTTTGGTTTAACTTAATTATTTTTAATAGAAAATTTTGATTAGATAAACTATTAACTCTAACACTTTTTGTTTATAATTAATTTTTTTGGTTTAAAAAGGATTAAAAAATTAATAATAAAATTTTTGATTAATAATCTGTCATTTTCTACTGATAAGTCGAATTTCCCGTTTAAAAAAAAACATAAATTCAGCAACTTTTAATTTAATACTAATTATATTCAGTTTAAAATTCTGCAATTTTATTTATCGTTAAGAATTCGTCTTTTTTGGTTGAAAATTTTATCATATGGTTGAAATTTCAACAATTTTGTTAGAAATTCATATTTTTTTGTCAAAAATTCAACTATTTTTTAACACATCTGTCTCTGTTAACAATCTAACTTTTTTGTTTAAAATTTATCCTTCTCAACTATGCTAGTAGATAATTTAACTATTTGTTTGCAAAATAAATTTTTTTATTAAAAATTTATATTTTTGGCTTAAGAATTAAACAATTTTGATCAAATACTTTTTCTCGAAAAACTAAAAAACCTTTTTGTTTCAATATTCACATTTTTCGGTTGAAATTTTCAATCGCAAAATAATTTTTAAAATTTTATTTTCTTCCTAAAATAAAAAATATTTTGGAAGAAAATTGAGCTCTTTGGTGGATAACTCGCATTTTTTTTTTTAAATAATTTTCTTCTGGTAAAAAAATCTTTGTTATAAAAATCCAATTACTAGTTGGAGAATTAATTTTATTTGGTTAAGGGTATATCTATTTTGTTCAAAATTCGTCTTTTTTGGTTGAACTTAATTATTCTTAATTGAAAATTTTATTTTGATAAACTATTAACTCTAACACTTTTTGTTTAGAATTAATTTATGTTTGTTAAAAAATGTTTAAAGAATTCATAATACAATTTTTAATCAATAATCTGTCATTCTCTACCAATAAGTCGAATTTCCAGTTCAAAAAACAGAAATTCAGCAACTTTTAATTCAATGCTAATTATTTTTAATTTAAAATTCTGCTATTATATTTGTCGTAAATAATTCGTCTTTTTTGGTTAAAAATTGTATCAATTCGTTAAAATTTTAATAATTTTGTTAGAAATTCATATTTCTTGGTCAAAACTTCAAAGATTATTAACCATTTTCTTTGTTTACAATCTAACTTTTTTATTTAAAACTTATCCTTCTCAACGATGTTAGTAGATAATTTAACTTTTCTTGCAAAATAACATTTTTTTGTGCAAATTTGTATTTTTGGGTTAAGAATTAAAAAATTTTGATAAAATCCTTTTTCTCAAAAACGAAAAAAATTTATCTTAAAATATCTTAAAAAATTTAAAATTTATCCTTCTCAACCATGCTAGTATACAATTGAACTATTTGTTTGCAAAATAACTTTTTTTATTGCAAATTTGTATTTCTGGGTTAAGAATTGAACAATTTTGATGAAATCCTTTTTCTCAAATACTAAAAAACCTTTTTATTTGAAAACTCACATTTTGTGTTGAAAATTGAACTTGTTCGTTGAAATTTGTTTTCTTTTTAAAATAATAAATATTTTGGTACAAAATTTAGCTTTTTTCTTGATAATTCCCATTTGTTTTGAAAATTATTTTCTTCTTGTAAAAAATTTTTGGGTAAAAATTAAGGATTTAACTATTTTGTTCAAAATTTGTCTTTTTAAGTTTAACTTAAATATTTTTATTTGAAAATTTTTTTTAGATTAACTATTAACTCTAATACTTTTTATTTAGGATTAACTCATTTTGGTTAAGAAAGGTTTGCAAAATTCATAATAAAATTTTTAATTAATAATCTGTCATTTTCTACCAATAAGTCGAATTTCCAGTTAAAAAAAAATTCAGCAACTTTTAATTCAATGCTAATTATTTGGCTGGGTATCAATACTACACATATCGATACTACACATTGTGCAACTCTACACATTGCGTGTAGAGTTTAAAT
>JAAAKG020134115.1:0-13949 GCA_010014905.2 Druon quercuslanigerum | reverse complement strand
ACTCAAACACCAGGTTTTAACGGCATCCAAGCTCCACTCGTCTGTGGAATCCAATGGTACCTCTATTATGCAATACCAACGCCTATAACTAATGGCAGCCAACAAACTGTCATCAATTTCGGTCAAGCCTGCACATTGACTGTTCATCGAATGAGAGCCCGAGGAACAAAGACGATGTACAGACCACCTAACTAAGAATTCAGTGAGGAACACTACGAAGATAAGGTTGACTTTCAGAATGAGATGGAGGTGTATATGAAAGGCGACCAACAATGCAGTTAGCATGAGAACACTCTTCACAGGGTCCTCCTTGCAACGAGGATTTTGTATTAAGCATTATTTGCAATATTATTTCAGGAAGATCAGAAAATAAAAAGGATTTATTTTTATTAAAAAACGTCTTAAACGTGCATTTGCTTATATATCTCGTTTAGCAAACAAATAAATATCGACGGATGGAATTTTTTCAAAAAACATCATTGCTAATATAATTTCAACAAGAGTAGTAGAAAAAATATTTGTTTTTTCCTACTAATGTCGGCGATAAATATTTGTTTACAGAATTTGTTCATAGGATTGACTGGTAACATTTCGTCTTGAATTTTGATTACCACGTATCATTTGAATAATAAAAGCAAGGCATTTTAGAGCAGGGATATGCTTTGAAACAAATATTCCTCAATGTCGGTTATTTGGTAATAAAATGTGCTTATAATAGAAAGCTTTACAACCTAACGATTTTTCTCTTCTGTGGAACATCTAATATAGATGAGATATTGTATTAAATTATATTTTCTAGTTTTTTATGGACATGGATCAACTGAATAATTAGGAATTTAATTTTAGGAAAATGTGAACAGGATTACTGCCTACACAAACTTGAAGGGCTGAATTTATCAACAACAACAAAAACTAAATTTAAATAGATTGAAGTTGAAAAGACTATAGTTTTGGGAGATCGTAATAAAATTACACATAACTTTAAAACTATCCAAAAATATGCAAATGATCTAGGTTAATTATTGCTCTTTAGACACAAAAATTCATTTAATTTGTAACTTATTGAACTCATTTACCTTGGAATTTCGCTAAAAAATATTGAGTTAATAGGGTTTGTATAACGTCAACACGATAATTCTTCTACTACTTGTAAACACAGTCTTAGATGCAGCTGCAACAAGCATAAACCATCTTTTCTTTTCTCTGTCAAGTCATACCATAATTTCTGAAATTGTGATTCTGAAAAACATAATTCAATATTTCCTGTCAAACATTTTAACAAAAGATTACTTGAATCAAAGAAATGTAATATTAAATACATACTGTCAAATAATCAGGTAATACTTTTTTCTGAGTCCATAGTAATCCAAACGATATTAGATCTTTTTTTTATCTTTTCTACATAAAACATAATCTTGCTTTAAATAATTATACTTTTTCAGCTGATGCGAATACAATTTTTTTTCTTAGAACACATCTTATCCCCACTGAGGAATCACCAGTTATTCGTCTCCTGTGTCTCATGTTTATAAAGTAACTAAAAAATTTAGAACATCTATTTTTATAAATTTTTAAAGACAAAGTCTTTATTTGCAGATTTTTAGCTTTTAAAATAATCAAGACTCTAAGGCATTAAATATATGAGCGTGGGTCTCACAGACCCCCATGTGGCGTTATTAGGGACACTTTAATAGGAGTGCCATTCTAGTGTTAAATCAAACCACATTCTACATCTTTTTCAAGTCGAATAACGATGTAAACAGTTGCTTTTTAAACACGAAATACTCTGAAATCCTTCATGATTGATTGTTGCTCAATGGACAGTCCGAAATTTCTTCTGGAGTAATTTCTTTACCTTCGCTGTTTATTTTCGCGCATTCTCCGCACTTATAAATACGAGGCTCAAAAATAGGTGTATGCATTGCACGAAAAATCGTTCCTCTCTGTAATTTGTCCACTATAGCCAAGACATCTTCATTGGGCGTTGTTAATACAATTTGTTTTTCGACTCAAATTGGCTCAAGTTCACGAGAGCTTGTTCTCAATAGAATTGGTGCATCGGTAGGAAACGTGTATCTTCGAAGTTGGAATGTTCTGTTGTCGTTGCTGTTAGGAACAACTCGAATAAATCTAAGATCTTCCGGGCTAAATCAAAGTATGACAGAAAAACGATGATTATCAGGTGGAGACCTAGATCTCTCACAAAGTATAGGTTCAGCAGAATAAGGATACGTTGCAGAAGAAGATTGTGAACTTAATTCTGCAACAAGAAATAGAGAATTACATGTTTTAGAGGTACACAAATATTAATTTTCTACCAAGAAAGTCTTTACCCCAAAAACTGAATTTTTAACCTAATAGTTGAATTTAAAAACATGAAGGTGAATTTAACGAAAATTATAAATATTTCACTAAAAAATATGAATTTTTACCCAAAATATTGAATTTTTAACTAAAAATTTTAATCACTAACAAAAAAATGTATTTTTATTTATAAAGATTAATTTTCTACTAAAAAACAAGACGAATTTTCAACCATGAACATTATTTTAATACAAAATAAATTAATTTTTAACAAAATAGTTGAATTTCAATCTAACAAATTATTACTTTTCAACCTCATGTTAAAAATTCCTAAAAATAAAACCAAGAATTAATGAACAAATTTGGACAACCACCATAAAATGTTCAAAAAATAATAAAAATAAAAACGAGGAAAGAAAAAGAAGAAGAATAACCAACTAAGTCCCCTTCCTTACCTTTTTTATTTTATTAATTTTCCATTTTTCCCTATCATTATCAAATCATAATTTTTTCTTTCTCTTTTTTATTTTTGTCCAGAAGGAAGGGAGATTTTTTTCTTATTTTTTTTTAGGAGAAAATTTTGTTTTTCAGATTGCAATGAAAGTATTTTATGGTGGTTGTCCAAATTTGTTTGTTGGATTCTTGCTTTTATGTTTAGGAATTCTTGACATTAACTTGATTTTTGGACGTTAAATAGGATTTTAAATCTGATTATAATCTCATTTAAACTTTTTAATTTTACTTTTCTACCAAAAATTGAATATATTAATTTTTAGTTATGAAAATTATTTTCAATCAACAAATGAAAAATTTTCAACCCCCAATCAAAAATTAATTTATTTTTTATCAAGCGGTGAGAGACCAACACAACTTTACACACGCTTATATTCAAAATCGATTTGCATTTTCTGCTCTTTTTAAATTTTCGATTTCATTTTTACTTCCCTTAGCTAGTTGTTTCACTTTCCTCTTTTTGTTTCTGTAATCATTTTTAATTCTGTTCCTTTCCTCATCCAAAAATCCTGTGGTGTCCAACTTTTTTCGATACCCTTATTTCTTTTCGTGGGCAGCAATGCGGATTTCATTATTCCACTACGCATCACCAGACATTCTTCCTAAAATTGCAGTACCACATAGTTTAGTCGCACTTCTAATAATGATATCTGGGAACATAGTCCATGTGCTCTCTTATACCTTTGTCGCGTATTAGCGTCACCCAAGTCTTTCGGTTCTCCTTCTTGTTCATCTTTGATCTGCGTTTACTTTTAAGACTAGACTGTAAGGCTTATTATTAAATTTAGAACCCCTCAAAACCCTTGTATATTTCACTAGCTCTCTTAATCTGGATCATCTGGCGCCTGCACCAAGTGTTCGTAATAAACAAGATATTTTCTAAGCATGAGGTAATTAACTTGTCTCGGATACAATTTATTTTTAGGTCCTCAAAATTGCCTAGTATCCTTTCTGTACCCTCACGTTGGACCTATATTATCATCTATAATGTCACAGAAAGTGTCTTTCACTTGACACCTTTTACCGCGAACTAAGGCGTAGCATGCTGTGATTAATAATCTTATTCCCACCTACATTCTTACCCAAAACAATATGGCCGTCTACTCCTGACTAAATTTAAAGCTAGCCTTCTAACTCCTCAATTTTATATTTCTTTAATGTCGCATTTCTTTTTCTTTGTTTAGATACACATAAAATACAAAGGCTGTCCCAAAAGTATCTGACTTACGTTAATATCTTCATGCGGAGAGACGCAAGCGACCTCTGGAGGGTACGAATGCCACCAACAACTTCTTACCTTCTTGTCAGTAGCCCGAGATACCGATAAAACGACTTAGTTCCCGCGCAGCGTGTATTTGTTTGCATCGAATTTTTTGCGTTCGTAGCAATTCCCGAAACTGCTCACAGACCAACAAAAAAACCTTCGTTTAGAAAAGGCTCAGAACAATCTGGAAATGATCAATAGTGATGGAAACTTTCCTAAAAGGGTTATTACTAGTGATGAAACATGAGTTTATGGTTATGATCCTGTAACAAAACAACCATCTTCGCAATGGAAGCTACCATCCGAGTCTCAGACGTAAAGTCCGTCAAAGTCGAAGCATCATCAATTCAATGTTGATTGTTTTTTTCGAGTATGAGCGCGTTGTGCATCACAAATTAGCTCCTACAGGCTAGACAATCAACAAAGAGTACTACGTTGAAGTTCTGAAAAGATAGCCTGATGCAATTAGGAGAAAATGATCGCAGCTTTGGGAAAACGGTGACTGGCTTCTTCATCACGACAATGCTCCAGTGCATGCATCAAACCTTGTGCAGCAATATTTATTGAAACACAGTGTTGCGCAGCTTTGCCAGCCTCCATACAGTCTCGATATAGCTCCCTGCGACTTTTGGCTGTTTCCTCGATTAAAAATGCCCCTTAAAGGACATCGATTTGACGATAAAGAGACTGTTGAAACTAATGAAGAATAAACCAAGCGCCGAGAGATCGAGGTAGGTCGAATAGTTTACGGACAGCCCTTGTATCTCGATTTCTAACGCTGATAGATTGCGTAATTCTCAATCTTTAAAATCTTTGAACCCCCTAGCATTACGAACACCGAGTCTCCATTCAACGTCTGAAATCTTACCTTTACCTTTACCGGATGCAGGTTTTTCGTTAATTAAAGTTTCAGTCCGTTCCTATAGTGTACGCCTAACAACTTGATGCAAAAAATGTATTCTTTTAGTCGAAATCATGTCCAAATTAAGGATATTTTTGTCTTAGTCTGAAAAGTCTAATTGTAATGGCAGTCGTACCAAATTTCGGTTAGTCGAGGAAAATCGTAGGAACAGAAGTTGAACTTCGCACACGCTTTGACTACACAGTTCTTACAAAATTACTATTACGGAATCTCATAAGAGACAAGAGGATTGGTAATTTTGGCATTACTAGTCTCTTCCGCAAAGAATTCAAGTTAAAAAGAAAAGAAAATTTTCAGAATGTAAGTTTTCCAACTTCGTTTATGACTTCTACAGTATGGGTTATAGCTTAAATTAGTAACCCATATTGATCTTTTATATGTTGGTTTAATTCTAAGGAAAAAAGGCATATTCTTAGATAAAAATTGCAAAGGTTTTGCTTGGCTTCCAAAACGATTATTTAAGCCAAATGATAATAAAGGAAAAAAATGAAGTTAAAATTCGAAGTATATATCCAACTTCACCCTCCTGGTACGATTACAAGGAAAAGAATGGGACAAGCCTGAATCAAAATCGCAAATGTTTTTCTAGCATTGGTAACATTAATTCAAGTTAAATAATAAGAAGGGAAAAACTAGAGTTAAAATTAGAACCCCTCCCCTCCATCAACAGGAATGGGCAAGGGTTATAAATTTGACCTAAACTATTTCCATAATAAATTACAGGGATGTCTTGATCCAGGAGATATTAGAAAGTGGTTATTGGTGTGGCCTTAAAAATTTCTGCGATTTTCTTAAAATTTTTAGAATAGAATCGGGAAAACGAAAGAGGAGCCATATGAACAATATACAGACTCGATCAAGTTGATACTAAATTCTTTCCAACAGTTTTTTTTAACCGAAAAAATTCTTCCGCAATCTTTATTTCTTGTCACGCAATGAAGTGACGTACGCGTTTTCGTCTGTAGAAATAATAAAAAAATATTCAACTAGATACTAAAAACGGAACTTTGCAGCGCGACTTTAAAAGGTTCCAAGATCTAGGAGACCATAAGAGTAGCCAGGATGAAATGTGAACCTCTAGAATAGTTGCGTTTTCGGGACAGATTTCTACAACGGTGACAGGGTTTGTATACCACACGAATATTACTATCACAACCAAGGCTCAAACGTTGATCGAAGGTAAGAACAGTCAAGCAATAACAGTCCTTTGTGCAAATATTGCTGTCGCTAACTTTTCAGATATTTTCAGAATTCCGAAAATATTAAGATACCCAAACGCAGGATTTCATTTAGGCAACTTTCCTGTTCACAAAAACAGGTTTCGAGGCTACAATTTTCCGAATTTTGAAGAAACTCGATCGGTTTATGTCGGAGCAAATGCTTTAGACAATTTAGAAGAAATAGCCTGTATAATCGCGTACATCGTCGCCTTTCTGCATTCTATGCAAAATCAATTGTTTCATAAGCATGGCATTCCTAGCTGGTCCTTTTGACTGGTAAATTTAGCTTTAGCTAAATTTCCCGTGACGTATTACATCCTTTAAATACTTTTATTTTGAAAGGACCACATTAGATTGCACTTTAAGATCAGCCTCGTTCCACGCTGTTGCTGCCTAAATGTCTTCCACATCTACTGCTGATCGCGTTGTAGTACCATTCACGTACTTCCAGGTTTCATTTCTTTTTAGCAAAAAACTTAATTTGCATTTTCACGTGTCATAATTTCCTTTGCCTAGCGCTTCCACACGTAAAGAGTGCCTCGTATTCATTTTAGAAAATATTTCACGAATAGACGCTTCCCCTCACAAACGTTGCACTTATAGATTATTATTTTTCATCAATCACGTCTGCTTTTCCAACGAGTCTGGGCCCATAACCTATAGAGGAAATAAGGACTAAGAAGACAAATTTTTCGGTAAGACAATTGATTATTTAAAACACAATTTATTGGTAGTAAGAAAAAGTAAAAATACATGAAGATAAGATTCTAAAGAACACATCGTGATCGAGACAAACAATAAACTTAAACAATCTTGGTTGCCATGGTTAATTGTCATTATAAAATTTATGAATTTTTGAACACATATGGGTTATTGCAACACTCTTTTCTTTGCTTTTTTAACATTTTTTTACGTAAAAAGAATAGTTGAAAGTGCAGTGCAACAAAAAATTAATGCTCAATTAACTCTTTATTTCGCTATTATCAAAATATAGCAGAAATTTAATTAGAATAGTTTAGTGAATGAGAATAGTTGTCAAAAAGATGGTGATCGCGTTATTAGTGATCAACAGTTGCATATAAAGAATAAGATAAATCAGTTCCCACAGTATAGAGCTTTGTAAATAACAACTGACTTTTTAGATAAGATCTGTTTTTTTGCTAGAAGATAGTTGAGACTCATTGTGATTGCTTAAAATAATAAGGGTAAAGATAAAAATAAATTTAATATAGCTATTCTTCTTGACATCAGATTACTGCCTTCCGTATCATTGTTTCAATAATGTTAAATATGTTACACAGTCGCGTTTTTTTATCAAAATGTTTGACTTTATACGTTTTATAATTTTTATAATCACTGAATTATAATAAATATTTTAACTAATCGAATTATTAATTTTCTACTAGATTGTAGTAGCTCTCTTTTCTCGTATTTAGTAGTGTTTATACTAGATCCCAATGAGATTAAACTAATTTCAAATTTCAAAATGAGATCCAAAGCTGCTGAAAAAGATTTAAGAAATTAATTTCTGTAGTATTTGTTATCCACGTGACATATTATTAACATTATTTAAATAATGGTATTTTTTTAGCATTGCAACGACCTTATTGTAATTACTTAAAAATCTTCCTTGAAAAATATTTGTCAAAAAGATATTTTAATATAAAATTAGGCATTTTCCTTGTGACTATATTTTTTATGTTTTGTAATTAAAAAGATAATTAATTTACTCAAGGCTCAATTGACCTATAGGAACTTACTTATTACTCAAGCTTTTTTCTCGATTTTCGGCATACCCTACGAAAAAAAGTGTTATGATCCAACAAAAAACAGTTTTATTTTGACATTTTAATTTTTTAGAAAGATTTTCATAAGGAACCCAAAGTTATTTTTTTGATCTTAAAAAATATTTGACTAAGCATGGTTTTTGCCTAGTCTCGCTGAAGAATGGTCATCGAACAATAATCTGAAAACGAAATTTGAAGATCTTTTTGAAATAAATAGATTTGCTTTTTTACATTTTTTCCTATATGTATCCCACATCTGTAATGTAAACTCAAATTTTATTTATCTGATAACAATTTTTTACAATTAAAACAATAACAATACGTCTGCTTAAAACATGTTTTAAATTTGATTTTTTTTAAAACCATTTTGCTCAAATGATCATTTGAATCTCCAGGTTTAATAATCAGACTAACCAAAACTGCCGCCAATTTCCAGAGCTATTTATAATAAAATGAATTCGGATTGAACTTTGTGTCATATATGGATAGAAAACGATTAAAAAATCTGATTGGAAACATATTTCGAAATTATTGAGATTGCTTCGGAATAGATTCCTATCTAAACATTCACCAATGTTAGGTTAACATTATTTTTATTAATCTATGTTTACTTTTAACATACGCGTATATTATATGATTCTCTCAAAGCAAAAAAGAAGCGAGGAATAATCTACAAGAAAAAATCAAGCCCAGCGAAAACACAGGTCCGATGTCACCAAGCCTCAAAAAACCCCCCCCCCCCCCCCGACGATATATGATAATGAAGGGAGAAAATATAAATATCTAAGAATATTATATATATCGGACAAAGGAGAATATTGAGTAACTACGGTATTTCCACATTCTACGGAGATAAGGTTTTCCTTCATTTTGAAATAATGAGGATCTTTTATACCGTGGTTTTCACCTTCGTTATTGTTCCTAATTCCATTGGTAAGATTAAAATAAATTAGTATCTTAAATTAGGTCTTTATATTTTTCTAGCATTTTAGCAATTTTAAAAATAAATTTCTAAGAATGGACAACTTTAATTTGGGTATTGTGAATTTCTCTTTTGTTGAAGCTCTTTCGGCTTGAAGGAACCACGAGTCCAGAATGTGCAATTTTGTATAATATATTCGACACTGTTATAACAAATGTATTGTATTCTCATTGCTTTTATCGTCTCCCGGCTCATTTTTCTAAAAGCTTGATTTTTTTATTTTTAAACTAATTTTCTTATAAATGAAAAAAAATTTACTCGTCCAAAACAACTTTTGTCTTCTTTTCAAACCAGTTTTGAAATAGTTTGGCAAAATTAAAAATTTTTAATTTGAAGGCAGAGAACATGCGTCACATAATCACGTCCGGTCATTCTATTTCCCTAAAATTTTGGCAATTTTAAAATTAAAGTTCTAAGCATTGACAACTGTAATTTGGTTATTGTGAATTCTCTTTTGTTGAAGCTCTTTCGGCTTGAAGAAACCACGAGTCCAGAATGTGAACTTTTCTACATTATATTCGACACTATTATATCAAATGAATTGTATTCTGATTGCTTCTTTCGTCTCCCGGTTCATTTTTCCAAAAGTTTTATTTTTTTATTTAAAAAAAAATTTTGTTATGAATAAAAAAAAATTTACTCGTCCAAAACAACTTTTGTCTTTTTTTCATACCGGTTTCGAAATATTTTGGAAAAATCAAAATTTTTTAATATGAAGGCAGACAACATGCGTAACATAATAGAAAACATCTGCCTGCTGCGCGGGGACATTTTTGTCGCTTCGCGCTCGATAATATATTTAACTCGCGCTACGCGCCCGGTCTTTCTATTTCCCCAACATTTTTGCAATTTTTAAATTAAAGTTCTAAGCATTGACAACTGTAATTTGGTTATTGTGAATTCTCTCTTGTTGAAGCTCTTTCGGCTTGAAGAAACCACGATTCCATAATGTGAACTTTTCTACATTATATTCGACACATTTTGTTTTCATAACTTGTATCGTTTATTAGAAAATGTTATTCAATTGTTTTATGATCAGAAGCAAAACTAAGCGTTTCATCAAATAATAATGTACAACAAATTTCTAGCTCTTTTTAGGTGTATCAATAATGAAATAGTTAAATTTTAGAATTTCAATAACAGAATATTGACTAAGTCACAATTTTTTTCGCGAAAATCAATTTGTACAAATATTGACCAATTTTTTAGTGACTTCGATTGACAATAAATTGCTAAAGTTTTTTATCGATTTTTTTATGTATTATAATAAATTATCTGACCGAATAACAGTAGGCCCTACATTTTTAAAAATATTTTACTAAATTACGATTTAACCTAATTTATATTTCGTCGAATTAGCATATTCTCTAACTTTAAAATTTTTTATTAGATTTGATGTATAAATAGTTCTTGAGTTTAGGTTTAAAAGCAAATATTTAAAAATACTTTATGAGATTGGAGGTGACGTAGACAATTTAAAAGTTTCCGAACACTGCCTTTATCATTGATTAAATAAAGTTGATAGTGTAAAAAAATCGCTTCTCATATCAAACATCTTCATTTGACAATTTGCAAATATTGAAAACTGGAAACTTTACATTTTTTAAGACAATGTCCAGGTGTGCACTCTTAAAAAAGCGTAGTTTATGTAATTTTGATTAGACTTCATCAAAAACCCACAATAGATAACTTGAGTAGATTAAAATTTAAATGGTAAAAATCTAGCTTAAAAAAATTTATAATGAACATATATAATGCACGTAAATTATTATATTTACGTTATTAAATGTTGTTAAAAAAATAATCAGCGAATAAGTAATTAATTTTAATTTATAACATTTTAAACTATTCCAGCAAAAATTAAAATATATTTACACATAATTTCGAAATAATAATTCAGATACGCATTCACATAGCAAAACTTCAGAAAATTAACGTAATTACACAAAATTAAAGTAAACAATAAATTTATGAGTTTTAATTAAAAGAATTCTCGATTAAATCTTCATGTAGTCTAATATTGTGAAAAACATCAGCTAATACTTAATTAATCTGTTCATAACGTGAAAAGAATTAAGCTATCATTTTCATGTAAACATTGAAATCATCTTTTTTCTAAATTTTTTTAAATTTCCACTTTCATTTCTTAAAAATTGATTTTGTGATAAATCTTTGTACCAATTTCAGAAATAATAAAACATATTTACCTATAAATTCAAAAATTGAATGCAGATATCCATTTTACAACATCAGAATCGTTTTAAAAATTATGTAATTGAAATATAGGGGAGTTTTAATATAAATAAACTTTTATTATGCAATTTATACTTATGTTCAATTATATAATCTTCGAATAAGTAATCAATTTATGTTACCTAATTTTAAGAATCTAAATTTTATTTTTTAATTACTTTAATACATTGACCAAATTAAATATCTAATTAAGCTCTAATTTCCATTAAAGCATTCAAATAATTTTTACTTCGTATCTTTTTTTCAAGTTTAAACTTTCATTTCTAAAAATTTGATTTAAATGATAAAATAAACTAATTGCAGAAATCAAATAATTTTGTACATTATATTTTCTTTCAATTAAAAAATACATTTCGATATATATACATATATAAAATTTATTAAAAAACTTGAAAACTAATTTCAATAAAATTTAAATACATTTACTTATAATTTCTAAAATTAAATTTTGAATACTGATTTCTCTTCGTCAGCACCAGAAAAATTATATAATTGCAAAAGAGGTTAAAAAAAGTCGAATTGTAAAAGTCAACACTAATAATAAATAACATTATCTGCAACTAAATAATAAATTTATGCTACCTAATTTGAAACAATTTTAATTGAATCTTTATCTAATTCAATATTGTGGTCAAATTATTCAGCTAAACATTAATTAAATAGTTAACCACATAAAAACCATCAAGCAATTATTTTAATTGAAAAAATTAAATTATTTCTACTTTATAATAATTTTTAAAGTTAAACTTTAATATCTAAATATTTTTATTGCTTTTGAAATAATTCCCGAAAATTAAAGTTTTAACAGAATTAATTCCTAAATATTCAATCATTTAAAAACAAAAGAGCATTTAAAAATCGTTATTATTAACAAATTCCAATTATTCTCACTTTATATATTTTTTATATATTTAAACTTATCTTTGTTTAAACTTAATTGATTATAAGCTTTTAAATAATTACAGAAAATATAAATTTTCGCAGAATCGGTGTATAATTTATAAATTACTCATTTCACAACATCACAATTATTAGAAAGCAAAAAAATATTTTAAACAACAAAAAATCGGTTCATAATATAAAAAGCAGTAAAAAATTACTTATATTGAAACATCAAGCTTATTTTTACACTATATTTTTCTGAAACTTTGAAGTATTAATAATCTTTTAAAATTAGTCTATAAAACTGAAAACATATGAATATATCATTTTGAAGATTGAATCCAGATAAGTATTTCAAAACGTGGAAAAGATTAAAACAATATGAAATTTGAATAAAAATCATATCCCATATAAAATAATTAACCGGCAAATAACCGAAAAATCATTGAATGAATGATTTTTATTGAGTTATTAAAATAATTTTTACTTTATGTATCTTTTTTTAATTTGCACATTCCTTTCTGTTACTTGAATTTAGTTATCAACTAAAAATTAATTATTCAGTTTACAAGGTAAAAATGCATTAAAGAAATTTTCATGTTAAAAATTCAAATGATTTTTATTTTATATTTTACTTTAAATTAAAAATTGCATTTCTTAAAAATTATATTTATTTTTTCAGTTTACCTTATAAACTAATTCCACGAAAAATTAAAATATATGTACAAGTCACATTGAAATAATGAATTTAGGTAGTCAAACATTTTACGTGTATTCAAAGGGATAATCACACTTAAAAAATATATAAACTGTACTTTATATTATGCGGTGGCGCTGCAAGAAAAAAAATGTTAAACAATAACAAATTGCAGATTCTTAAATGCAACTCGTATCGAACAATTAATAATCTGCAGTAAAAATATCAAACACAATACGTGTTATGTAAAAATTGACGAAATGAAAAGAAACCTTAGTTTGTACGCACAAAGGGCCCTCTGTTTACTGATACTTAAAATGCATACATTGGAATGCTACATTGCTACAACCATATAATCGATTTCTACTATACTACATTGCTATAATTATATAGTCGATTTGTGTTACTACATTGCTACAAACATATAGTCGATTCCTAATATACTACATTGCTACAATTATATTGTCGATTTGTGCTACTACATTGCTACAACCATATAGTCAATTCCTACTATACTACATTGCTACAACCATATAGTCAATTCCTACTATACTACATTGCTACATTTATATAGTCGATTTGTGCTACTACATTGCTAAACACATATAGTCGATTCATACTATACTACATTGCTACAACCATATAGTCAATTCCTACCATACTACATTGCTACAATTATATAGTCGATTTGTGCTACTAAATTGCTACACACATATAGTCGATTCATTCTATACTACATTGCTACAACCATATAGTCCATTCCTACTATACTACATTGCTACAATTATATAGTTGATTTGTGCTACTACTTTGCTACACACATATAGCCGATTCCTACTATACTAAATTGCTACAATTATATAGTCGATTTGTGCTACTACATTACTACACACATATAGTCGATTCATACTATACTACATTGTACAATTATATTGTCGATTTGTGCTACTACATTGCTACAAACATATAGTCGTTTCCTACTATACTACATTGCTACAACCATATAGTCAATTCCTACTATACTACATTGCTACAATTATATAGTCGCTTCATACTATACTACATTGCTACAACCATATAGTCAATTCCTACTATACTACATTGCTACAATTATATAGTCGATTT
>JAAAKG020134114.1:0-13950 GCA_010014905.2 Druon quercuslanigerum | reverse complement strand
TTATTTATATATTTGTAAGAAATGTTAAAAACATTTTTTTTATATTTGAGATTTACAGATATCATTTATATTAAGCCAAGCTACATTGTTATTTTAAAATAAAACTTGAAAATCGCTTTTCAAACTGTTCATAATTTAGGCTAAATTTTTTAATCTTGTACTCACGAAGATTTTAGGATAGTTAGAAATGGATTTATCAACGTTGTTTCAAAATAACAGTTAATAATAGTCACTATTTGTGCGTAAAAAGCTCAAGTGAAACTCAACATAAACGTTAAAATAGTAACTGTTCCCATATTTTAAAACAATTTTATTTGTTCTGCATATATATTTTTAGGAAGTTTCGAAACTTTTTTGTTTTTCATGTATAGTGCTGTCACGCGACCAGCAACGTGTAAAATTTATGTGCATCACAGACACGTTTGATCTCTTAGTTTTATATCTCCATACTCTCTGGGTTTAGCCATAATTTGGAGAAAAAAAAATTTTAGTTGGTTTGGAATTTGTATCATTTTTCCAAATCTCATTGTGCAAAATATCAACTTTTTGGCAATCGCCTTACTGAATTGGATGCATATTTATTTGACTAAAAAAATATTTTAAACTACTTTCATCTGAACGTCCGTTTGTCGAATATTTTTACATTAAATATTTGTGCTTGGCGTTTTACAAGACAAGACCAATTTGCATCCAAATATTAAATAAATAAAAATAAAAATAAAAAACGAAAAATCTAAATTTTCTCTAAACGTCCATGTTTTCAAACCTTATTTATTGATTACTTGCACTCAATATTCAAAAGCACAATAAAAAATTGTACCTTGATATCCTGAGTTTTATCCACCCACGTACTTTTTCGTGCATTTCCGAGGGCTTGTTTGTATTAAACTCAGTCTTCTGGTAAGGACATTATGATCAATCTTTTTTTGCTGTTACCTGACATGAAATTTGAATAACAAGTGAAATAAAATCTGGGAAGGGAGCATTTCGAGGAAATGGTTGTATAAAACTAAGTTTTCAGTTTAGGATATTAAAATTAAACTTTTTCTTGTATTATTGGACATCGAGTACAAATTATTAATAAAAGAAAATATGAGAAACGGACATTGAAGGAAAAGTTAATTTTTTTTAAATTTTTTCATGTGCAATTCAAATTTCGTAGGGGGATAAAACGTAGTCTTCGGATAAAAAATCTGAAAAGGTTGCTCTCAATATCTAAATTAGTCGAAAACTACTAATTTGTAGTAGTTTTCTATTAATTCAAACAGCGCCGAATCTTTGACTTCTAATTATTAGAAATCTGCTTATTCAATGTGTAAGAACAAACTAAATTAATAATTGCTTAGTAACTATTATAAACGGTAAATTTGAAAAAATTAAAAAACTCTATCCACGATTAAGGTAGTTTTATTGAAATCGGATAATAAGTTATCAAATACGTGGAAAAATACAAGAATTGTGAAAATTTTACGCACGATACCTCAGATTACATATAACTATACTAACCAGGTATCTGAACTTGTAGATTTTTAAAATTTTGATTAAACTATGGGTTACCCATATTTATAATAAACCAAACAGACACCAAAAATAATAATATCAGTGGCCAGGGCCAGCCTTAGTGACGTCGCCTTCTAGAATATCACCCCCTTCTCCTTCTCCACAAGGCTATAACCTACATTACCCTATTGTTTAACCCGACCCTGTCAGTGACCAAAATTATTGAACGTGCAATACGTTGAATTCAAAATCCACATATTCACAAAAGAAAAATCCCGAGAGATCGAGTCTCGGCCTCATGGCAGAATCAGTGAAATGTCACTGATTGTCAGTAAGATTTAAATAGATGGAAATCGGTCACTGACAATCAGTGGAAATTTACTTATTCATTCAGTGAAATAAACACTTTTGAGAGTTATAGCAGCAAGGCATCATGTCAATTTAGCAGTTATAATAGAATAATATTTTAGTAGATTCAATCAAATAATCATAGTAAAAACTTAAAACCCATAAATGTAATCAAATATTAAAAAAGTGAAAAGTTTCAATGCTTTTAAATGACAAATAACCTCGCATATTACTTTACTCAGTTAATTTAGCAGACGTACAGTTCGAAAAATAAAGAATACTGATTTCATTAAGGAATTCTTTTTGCTAGTTAATTAAAAGAGTAACAACAACGCTTAACTTAAAAACTTAGTGGTTATATTTTAAAATTAATAGCGCCGTTCCATTGAACAATTTAAAAATTAATATTTTTCTCGAAAAATCATAATTAGTTTTTGTGCTATTAGATTTACGATGTTTTTTTGTATTAGTTGAGAATTTTACCAAAATCTCTTTACTCATATCTTAACTTGTTGTGAATTTTGCTTAATCATCAGGATACTATACTACTATAAATTTGAATGTATATTTATGTAAATTTAACTCCTTAAAGTTGTCTTAAGTCAGCAGGATACTGAATGACACTTCAAAAAGCACTGCTCTGTTTTGTTTTGAAAATATAATATTTCTGTACTGTTTAATATCATACTGTTTGAATATTGTATTGTTTATACGCGATTATTACTAACGTAACAATATATACTTAGAATATAAATTAACAAAACATTAAAGTATCTTAATTAAAACAGAAAACCAATATAAATTTTATCAACAATTTTTTTCTGATTCACTAGCAACTCATTGCTCCTCATTGAATCACTAAATTACTATTACTAAGCAGATTAGTACCTATACTAACTCATTTAGTAACATAAATCTTACCATTTCATTTTTTAGAAACGGATCAAAAATACTAATTTAACAATCAAACACAATGCTACTAATTGCATTTAGTAAAATTTGTACAATTTCGAATTTACAGACTGCATTTTGAGCAAAGTAACATTTTTTTACAAATTTGTTTGTACATTTCGGCGTACGTGGGCGAGCAAACCGCAGCGTTCCGATAAGGACATTGAGGTTAAACTTTTTCTGACATTGTCCAACATAGAGTATTAGTAATTAGCAGAATAAAATACGAAAACCAAACGTTTAGATGAAAGTTAGAGTTTTGTGTGCATTTAAGAGTGCTTCCGGAATAAAGAAAAACTCTTCCTATATTCTATATATCTTCCGATAATGATATTCGGATAAAACTTTTTTGGAATTGCCTGATATCAAATCAAAGTAAATATTAAGGGAAAATTAGAGAATAGAGTGTTTATTGGAAAGTTATGTTTTCTTCCAAATATTAATTAGTATAGATTATTTAATTAAAATGATCAATATATGACATTATAATGAGTTATTACTATCTAAAATCATATAATTTAAATTGTT
Source organism: Druon quercuslanigerum (assembly GCA_010014905.2). Lineage (NCBI taxonomy): Eukaryota > Metazoa > Arthropoda > Insecta > Hymenoptera > Cynipidae > Druon > Druon quercuslanigerum. The sequence continues at coordinate 10,623 of JAAAKG020134114.1, read as the reverse complement.
TATATTTTCGTTTATAAGCTTTGCGAACTTCAGTGACATCTATTTTCTGATAAATAAATCACTGCTCTTTTATAGAATTTGCTCTTATTAGGGAGCGTTCACATATTACATAGGGTTTTTTCGACCATTTCGACCATTGGAATAATCTGTAACATAAGGGACTAACCCTTATTCGGAAGTTTTTCAGGAGAACTGTTCACCGAATACGTATTGGGATATCATTTTAAGGAACTTTGTTATTTTATTGAAAATAGTAAAATTCAATTTTTTCACTTTCTGAAAAAGCACGACACGTATGCCAGATTGGACAATACAAAAAGCGGAAAAAGTTAATTTTGACAATTTGGCGAGCTAGCCCCTTATGGTTCCCGATCATTCATTCAACGGTGCGGGGGAGGCAGTGTATGCAACTTTGGCAGGGGTGTATCAAGAACTGACACCCGGCCACCTCGCCCATTGTTTAATGTTACGAAATAGGTTAACGTTTCCTTATCACTTTATTTAATGAATACGCCGACTAAAACCCTACTTTAATTAAGGCTAAGTGGATTTATTTCTATAAGGGCGTATAAGAAAATTATTCTACTGAATTGCTCTGTATCGTCGTAACGTTTAAGACGTAATGCCATCACTTCATATATACTTTTTTGCATCCCGCGATAAAAATGCGCCTTCATGCATATTAATACAGATATAGTTTCGTCCGTATAGCCGAGGGGTATGAAAATAAATGGGATGGTTGGCGCGATAATGAGCTGCCGCGTTGATAGCAGTACAGTGGTAGTAAGTACGATAGGGGTGTTCTGTCGGTGTTTACGTAAATGTCCTCATCCTGTATATAGTGATATAGTGGAAGTACATAGGCCACAGACACGATTTCGTGTTTGGATCAGGGGTTGGGCAAGCGTTGGTCGCCATGGCGACAAGCAATCCCCAGGACCCTCGACGTTTTCGTTGCTGGGGTTGGTTGAAAGGGTGGCTAGGGCGGCTAGTGCAGGTTAGGTTAGGCTCGTTGAATGTCACACGAAGCAGGAGACAAGGACGTATCTACTACTTCGGCGGGGTGCCAGCGGGCCAAGATGGCCGCCTCGACACCATCATGTCAATAACACTCTGCAACCCTCTGGCATCCTACGCACGCTGAAACCCTCCATTTTCGTTTTTCCTTCTTGCAGACACATAATTAACGTCGGTACTTCGGCACCGAAGCACACCGCGCCCAGAGTACCGAACCGAACCATATAACCCGACGCAAAAGGACCACCACCCTAGCTCCAGCGCGACCGCGTTATTTAAGCGTCTTCGTAAACTTCGTTAGCCGTATTCCCTTCCGTTAACTTCGTTATGCCTACTTAAGCGTTATACGCATTCGCGTAAATGCAAAAGCTCTTGCTGTATATAACAATACTACAAGTTCATGGTGGGTCTACAGGAAACGTTTAGCCCTCTGAATGGAATTGGGAGACAAAAAATATTGGGGTTAAAAAGCCAAACTTACTTTTACAATGGGTGACGTTAGCAGGTTTGTTTAATATTCAGTTAAAAAAATCGTGATATGCAGGGTTCCACATTCACTTCAGTGACTTTTTAAAAATGAAAAGTTCAATTTAGTCAAATTTCTCCATCTCATTTGGCAGGGTGGCCAGGTGTCAGGGAAATGTCAGGGAGAAAAAGTTTTTCAGGCAAATGTCAAGAGTACACAAAAACGCATACATAAGAAAATTTTCAGGGGTTGCCTGACATTGGCCTTGAGACTAAATCAGTATGTGGATATTTATTCATTGATAGTTTAAATACATACATTACTCCTTTACTTAATTAATCCATACTGCTATAGAAAGCACATTTTTCTGGCTTGTTTCACTATTTTGCTTGGCACATTATTGATACCCTTTTTGCTTTTGTAATACTTTCCTGTCAGGGAAAAAATGTTTTAGATTTTATCTAAAAAAAAATGTGGGGCCTGGGGCACGCGTCTGTTGAATCTCACGCGTCGTGCTCGATAAATACTTGCCTCGCGCTTCGCGCTCGGAGACTTGTTCTTTGCGTTTGGAATGCTTAAATGAAACCTTATCAAAAAGTTCTCTTTTAAATCGCAGTATTTATATACGTCTTTATATTCTGAATTTTCTGTCTGATCAAGTATAGGTACTTTTATATAGCTATTTTTTACAGACATTGGTGAATGCATATTTTGTGAACCACCTTAAAATAAATAAAAAACTGCAATCCTTTTTTCTGATATTATTATTTTATTATATTATATTATTATATTATTATTCCGATATTATTTTTTATGGCTAAAGCAAAATATCCTACAAGTCTTGTTTGAGATTTTTTACATATCTCGTGTCTTTTGGCGTAATTTTGGAATTTTCGATTTTCTACATATTACTTACGATAAATAAAAACAAAATTACGAATTCTATTGGAAAATATTTTTAAAAATTTTTTTAGGATTTTTCAAAAGCTATAATTTCTCTTTCAGACTTTTTTTCGTAGTTTGCGTCGTTTGGCTTTCTCATGCTTTCTCAATCATAAATTATGAGATTGTAATAAATAATTAAAAATTTGTATCTTTTTTCAGGCGAATAATTTTTTCTATCAATTTGTTTTCATACCTTTTGTCGTTTTTCCACACATTTTTCATTTTCACTTTTAATTACATTTTTATGATTTAAACCAAAACTACGTCTCCTATCAAAAAGTGATTCAATAAAAATTTGTAGCTCTTTTTCGGGCAAACAGTTTTTGTTAAATCAATTTCTTCGTAACTTCTGTCGTTTTTCCACTAATTTTTATTTTATTTTTTTTATTTTCTACGCTATTTTTCACGAATAAAACAAAAATTACGCGACCTATCAAGAAGTAATTCATAATGAATTTGTAGATCTTTCTTAGTGTCACAATGTTTGTTAATTCATCTTTTTTCCTATCATGCATAGTTTTACCAAAAAATTGAATTTTTCATTTTTCATTATTTTTTGTGCAATAAAAATTGGAATTTTCGATTTTTCAAGAAAATCGAAAAAGTTTTTATGATAATCTTGAAGGGCTATCAGAAAGCAACGTTTTTCTTCTCTTAACTTTTTTTATATCGTGCGTTTTTGGCTTATAATTTTGATTTACCATTCATTAAAATTTTTTTTTTAATGCTATAACTCTGAGAATATAACTTTTCATCGAAAAAAAGTCATTAGGATAAATTGTTCGTATTTTCTAATACTATAAATATCCGTGCATAGAATTTTCAAATTTAGGAAAAAGTGGTCTCAAAAGTTTTTAAAGTGCGCTCACTTTTTACATTGTTACCGAAAATGGCTGGTTAACAAAGTCGGCCTTTCTTTTAGGGCCTAAAAAAGTGTGCCAAACATCGACTTGAACCGTTCATTTTTTCGAGATTTATCGTGTTTATGGACCTACGGACAGACATTATTTTAATTTATGATTTTCTAGTACATATTGTAAAGCATCACACCAAATTTGATAGTATAAATTTGATCTGCAAGAAAATCATTGTTACTTGAACTTATTTATCACATAAAGGTAAAAAATAATGTCATATTCATTATATGGGGCATTCCACACAATATTTGCCACCAGCATTTTTTTCATGTAAATATTTTCTTTCAAGTTTAATACTCAAAAATATTCGATACGTATTTTTTTAAATTTTAATATGACACGCTAAGTGTTGTAAAATGTGGGCCTTTTCCTCAACTTGCGAATAACGTATACTAAAATCCATTTTAATTATTTATCTAATAATATAAATCAAATATTTACAAACAAATAGATTTTTATCAATTTTTACATGTTTTTTATTTTTTTAAATTTTAGAGTGGACTAAACGTTTTTCTTGATCTGGTAAAAATTTGGGAGTGGGTAGTCAAATACTTTCGAACCAATGAATTTTTGAATAGCGGATCGTGCGCGCGAATAAAACACAACCATCCACTTGCCAAATCGTATGTTATTATGTTTTTAATTAAGCATATTATTAAGTAACATGAAAAAGCGACGAGCGAGTGGCTATTCAAAAATTCATTGCTTCGAAAGTATTTGACTGACCAATCCAAAATTTTTACCAGATCAACAAAAACGTTTCGTCCACTCTTTAAAATTAAAAAAGTTTAAAAACGGGTCCAAATTGAAATAAAACTATTTCTTTCTAAATATTAGATTTATATTATTAAATAAATAATTAAAGTGGATTTTAGTATACTTTTTTCGAAAGTTGAGGAAAAGGCCCACATTTTATCTTCCGTATGAATTTTTAAATTTTTGTTCATTGTAGCAGTATAAGCAATTGAAAAAATATACTTTTTTATGAACGTAACATTTTTTTAAATTTTTCTCGAAATATTTCGTGTCATGTTGAAATAAAAAAATACGTATCGAATATTTTTGAGTGTTAAACAAGAAAAAAATATTTTACGTGAAAAAAAATTTTTATTGCAAATATTGTGTGGAATGCCCCATATACATTATTGAATAAAGAAAAACTCAAATTCTACATTTAAAATTGAATTGAAGCGAATCACACGTATTTAACCCCCTTTAATCTTTTCTTTAACACGTGCTATAGTAATCTTATTGTGAAATAATTAACGAACGTTGTGTTTCAACAAAAACTGAAAATAATTATCTTTCAGACTTCCAAGGACTTATTAAACTCGTTGCGTTTAGTTTTTCAAATTGAAGTTTACCTTGTAAGATTTATATACTGTGCAACCTCTGAATAGGCCCTCTTCAAATAAGACCGCATCTCCTAATCTTCGTTCGAAAGTTTTCCCCACTACTTCGTGCATTGATCCTAATTTATGATTTGAATAATAGTATAGTAATAAAAATTTAAATTGATTCTAATCATATTGATTTTTTTATTTAATTATATTTTCAATTCATTCAATATACACGGTAACCCATTTCAATCTATAATCCCAAATGTGGACCAGGACCGAGCGGGACATTTGACTGGACCATCCATTTTGACCTTGAGGGCAATTTTCAAGGTCAAATAAACGTAAGACCTTTTTCCTGAATGAGAATCCCTATTTTTGACTACGTCTTTCGTGTATCCAAATATTTAGTTTCTAATCAATAATTTTCTTTTTATGATTAAAACAAAAAATACACTTCCCTTCAAAAAATGAATCATAACTTTGTAGATCTTTTTGAATGAAGAATTTTTCAAAATTAATTTCTTTGGAACAGTGTGCCGTTTTTCCTAAAAAATTTATTTTTTATTTTAAATGATATAAATTTTTACGATTATAACAAAAATTAGCTGTCTCATAAAAAAATGATAAATAACAAATTTGCAGTCCTTTTTGGGATGAATAACTTTAGTCTATTCATTTTTTTCATAGCTTGTGTCGTTTGTCCAACATTTTGTCATTTTAAATGTTTTTTCTAAATAAATCAAAGCCTAGTTATACTATCCAAAAGTGATTAATATCAAATTTTCCGATCTATTTTGGGTGGACAATTTTAGTATTTTCATATTTCTTCGTATCTTGCATAGTTTGACCGCAAAATGGAATTTTGTATTTTTCATTTTTTTATGGTTCAAACCAGAACATTTGATCCCAAAGTTTATATTTTCGAATAATTTTCACGTAAGAATAAGGCCTTAGGTACACTCAAAAAGAGTTCACTTAAGGCCAGTCTAATAGCTTAATTGCTGTCAAAAATTATCGGGCTCACAGGCATACATGCATCCATACCGATAGATAAATACATACTTACATACATACGTATAAACATGCGTACATGCATACGTACATTCATGCGTACACACATGCGTACAAACTTTCGTCAACACACATACGTACATTCAAACAGACATAAATCCTCACAGGCCCGTTAGTGAAAACCCTTGTTTTTGGGCTTAGAGGGTCTCAGAACGTGGACATTTGACAAAAGCTGGAATATGGAGGAGGGGTTAAATTTTACACAAATCTGGTACATTCTCTGACGAGAATGTATAAAACATAAATTTTCGCGTTTATTTTTGAAATTTTAAAATGAGTTTCTAAGTTTAAAATAATATAAAATACTAGCAATTATAATTTAATTAAATGAATAAGAAACAATTCGATAGAGAAGAATATTCTGTGGATTCAATTTTAGAGATGAGCGATCAAAAGGCGCCGGATATAACGCAATTAAAAGAAAGTCCGCGGTCAAAGTAAATTAACTGCAATTTCCTAAACAGGATCACGTTTCTGAATTAATTGGCACTTGATTTCTTCCCCTTTCACTGCAAACCACTCGAGATTTACTCCTGAGGATCAATCGGTGCTCGAGACCACCCTCGCGATAACAATCTCTGGCGAGTTTGGCTGTGTAGGTGAAAAGACTTTGTCCGGATTCAACATTGTCCAAACCTCCACTTTTTTGTTCCATTTCCTACAACTTGATCCTTCCGTAAATATAAGATAAGAAATTGCAGGTATTCTGTACAAAAGACCTCTTAAAGCATGTCTTGCAATTATATCTGTTTTTTGGAGGGATAACTGATTCAAAACATTTATAATTAGTAATATATAACTGAATTTTCATTCATATAAAAAAATTAACATGATTTACAAGTAAAACGACGAAAATTATGATTATTCATTTCTTCTCTAAATATCATTCCAATTCAGAATAAAATCGTACAAAGTACCCACTCGATTATATTTAAGGCATCAAATTTAAATTATTTTCGTTTGCAATTAATTTAATAAAAAGCGAATGCAGTAGGAATTATGTCACTTAGGGGAGTACACAACATTTATATAAAAAAAAATTATAATCAAATGCAATAATGGTGAAGGCGGTTTTACTATCCTATGCGTTTTGTTGGTAAAATAATCATGCGGAGGGAACATTATGATTGTCTCCAATGCCTAGAGGCTGCATATGTACATACGAACCGAACAGTACGATGCGGGCGAATCAGAGCGCGAATATTGAATGTGAATATTGTTTTATCAAAAATGTTTTATAAGCATGAACTTTTTCAATCCTCTTAATATCGGTTATTATTCTCTCTCGTTTACGGAAATAATTATTTGTGCTGCATTCTGTACTAAGCGTCGTGCTTAACTCTGATGCTCAAGCGCGATAGCTTAAACAATCTTCTGCACCAAAACAGACAAGTTTGAATGTTTCAATATTAAATTATCCATTTAACAGCTTCATTATATTGTACTTAATTCAAATCGACCTTGTTAATCAGATGTTGATGTCAATCAATTTCAATTTGACCATTTTTAACTTCTAGCGTTATTAGTAAAAATTCTCTTTATGCAAACCTTGCAAATTGGAACGAATATCGAATTTAATGTCTCCATTTAAAACGTCATTTAAGATTAAAATAAAATCTGCTTTCTTATGAACAATTTTATGCGCCGAAATCAGAGCATGAACAATTCACAAATTAAAACATAAATTTCGAAACCACTTCCTTTTCGGCTCATTAGAGACAATTGCATAAGAAAGAAGAAAAAATAGGGAGCAAAAAAAGAGTGAACTAAAACCATCCTCTCACTCTTCCCTTTTTCTTTATCCATCTTTTTATAGGTATCAACATCTTCCGTAGTCAAATTAGACTTCCTTATTAGGGATTATTAATAGGAAAGTTATTTTTGGGTATTACCTGAATTTTAATTAGCATAAGTTCCACATTACCTGATTACATTACATTACATTTTACCTGAAGAATAAGGGAAAGGTGAAAAGTTGGTTTTTGTTGACTCTTTCCTTTTCCTCCCTCTTTTTTCCTTCGTTATAATATTCTCTCTAAGAAAGCGAAAAGGAGGGGATTTCGAGATTATAATTTTGAATTGTGAATTCTTTCGTACGCTGACTTCGACACATAAAATTATTCATAAGAAAGCAAATTTCATTTAAATCTTAAATGACATAAATCTTCAGATCTAAAAAAATTCAGAACATTCAAAATTTAACTCATTCTGTTTCAATGATTTGGAATTTTTTAAATAATAATAATGTAACAAATGCCAGTGCCAACTAAATAATGGAAAAATTTGAATTGGAGAAATATTGAAAATGTGCTTTGTAATCATCCTTTTTAGCACTTTATGTCGGTGTCACAACTATATAATTATTAAGTCTCTTAATTTTCATAGAAACAAAATGTTACTTGTTCTTATGAGAAGCGTCCGGTGCGAGATGAATAAACTATTGACAGGCAAATGTGTTTTGTAATCATCCTTTTTAGCACTTTTTGTCGGTTTCACAACTATATAATTATTAATTCTCTTAATTTTCATAGAAAAAAATTTTTACTTGTTCTTATGAGATGCGTCCCGTGCGAGATGAATAAACTATTGACAGGCTAGGCTTGTGTGACGAAGTCATTATTTTTTTGCTCTTAGGTTATGAGCACAAACCAGTAAAAGCTACCAAGTTAACAAGTTTGATATAAATAGGCAAATTCATGCCTTTTACCAACATAAACGAATAAAATTATTCGTCGTTTTTTGTCTGCGATAGTTGGTGGCAATGACTGCCTTGGCTGCATGTAAATACGATACACGTTGGAGCTCGTGCAAGTTTTATAACATATTAAAAAATAATTGCTGTATAAATTAAAACCTGTTTCCCCTAAATCGTGTTTATAAAATTTCAAACTACATCAATTGAATTTTTAATGTTTTAAATTAAAGTTTTTTTATATAACTTTTACCAAGCTTTATATATGAAATTTTACCATTTTTAATGATAAATTTTAAGCATACTGCTGATAAACGTCATCATTTTAAATTTTGTAATTTTAAGCACTTTCAGTTATAAGTAATTTCGTATTGAAAACTTAAAACTTGAATTTGTACATTTTTAATCGTTCAATCAGAAGCCTTCCGCCAGGTATGATTATCATCTGAAATTCAAATTTTTTAATTTGTATTATTTCAATTTAAAATACCTTAAACATATGGGTCGTTGTCAAAAAGGTGTAAAATTCAGTTCCTGGCAGTTTTATCCATTTACACGATTTAATAGAACTTTTCATAATACTAGGATAAATTATTTGCATAGAGCTAGTTTCTGTTAAAGTTCAAAAATTGTATTCGCCTTTGTTTATAAATGTCGTATTATTTTCGTGTTAACGAATTCAATGACACTTTTCTTTAATGATGGTCAATAAAATAAGAATAAATTTTTAAATGTGGATACACTGCCAAATATTTCTTTCTTAAGATGTTTGCGTTCTATTTTGTGTATTGGTGTGTGAAATCGAGAGAAACTATTTCAGTTGGTTTTTTAAATTGCAATTTAAAACAATCAGAGTCCAAATTTTTCAACATCAATTAATATTCTGAACGTTTTAAATATAGGAACTATATCACATAATAATTAAAAAAATTTTAAATTAATAATACACTGGCACTTGGCATTAAGAACGGTTTCGGGATTCGATTGCAGTGGCCTTCATCGCAATTTAAGACAATCCTAGCGTAAGGATTCAGGATGGCGTGAACCATTTATGTTGGATTTTGAGGTATGTAAACAGCTGACAAGCTGAAAGTATAGTCTTCATGCGTTTTGTCACGCATGACTGAACAGCGCCTCTCCCTGTGTCCCGCGGATCCTCTCATCACGAAGTGGCCGAGGAATCAATTCTCGGAGCGTCGTAAATCTTGACTTCTTAAATTCAAGTTTCGGTGTCTATTTTAAGGATAAGAATCGAAGTTTGTCAAGTAGAAGAAATACGCCTAAATTTCGCTTATAGTATCAGGAGAGCATAAAACATGGTATCTTTGTGGTAAAAAAAAGTTGTAGGAGCGTATGCCAGAATTATTTTCAACATTAAATAGAGAAAGGGAGACAATTTTATTTGAAATTCCACTATAGTAACCTTTTTTGTTTTTGATTCTGATAAGGGATTTCTCATTGTCTTAAAATTCACAAAAAAATATTTAGATGTTTAAAATTAACAAAATGACCATTTTCTCTTGAAAATAAACAAAAAATAAACATTGTCCAAAACGACGTGTCTACGTGTACCGCAATAAATTTATCTATTCATACCGAAATTTAAGTGCCAATAGCCCCCCCCCCCCTCCGCTTCGTACACGTAGGCTCGGTGCATGTTAAAAAATATTGAAGTTAAGTAAATTGAATTATATTTCAATTCAATTACATTAATCTGAATTTATATGGTATATCAAGGAGAACTCGATTGACATTAAACTGAATTTAAATATAAATGAAAAATTAATTCAAAGTGATTAAACGGTAAATTCATATCAATTGAAATTAGTACAAGTGATTTATATCTGAATATTAGATCGAATAAAACGAACTCTAGAGAATTCAAGGTCTCCCAAAGGTCTTTTCAAATTAATTTCACTCAACTGATTTTAATGATTTAATATTCATTATATATCTGTATTGAATATCCAAATTGCTGGGTATTTAAGTGAAGTGAAACTAAAATCAGTTCTAAATCATTTCATTTTAAGCTAATTTGTCTGAATTTATCTCAACCCAAGTGAATACATGAAGAAATTAATTTTACTTATGTGCACAAAGAGAAATGGACTGTGGTTACTATAACCACATAAATTGAGTCAGGCTAAATCATGTCACAGGTACAAGAAAATTTAG
>JAAAKG020134113.1:0-13950 GCA_010014905.2 Druon quercuslanigerum | reverse complement strand
GTAACATCAAACACTGGTATTAGGCCTCTAAAAATATTCTATCTAATTAATAACCAGTCTAACTGAAACTCTGTTTCGATAACTCTGTTTCAAATTTAAAATTCAAGTTCCATGGGTTCATAGACTCTATATTTATATCATCATGGTAGAGTATCTGTAGTACCGAGGAGCAGCATTCTTTTGTCGTCATGCTAGTTGAGAGCAATCTTATCTTGGGTTATGGTGTGAAGATCGTGCTTTCGGCTTCGGATTAGGTGTTGGGTTTTCATCAAATTCTGACAAGATATAAGAGTCTGCTTATAATCATTGAATGTTACTGTTTTCAATTTTGATCCTTTTATACCTTTGGCTCTCCTTTTTTCATCTTCTTCTTCGCCCAAAACCTTATATGCGTCAAATTTTGATTTTAGACCCACAAATTCAGTTATTATTTTGCCGTGGCATTCGACTTTCATTAGTTCCAACACTTTTTTATTCTTTAGAGAAATTCCGTAAACATTGCCTGGAGGATAATCTGATGTGTCAAATTTATGGATGTCTCGTTCGATATATTCGTAAAAGATGTAACTGTAAAATGATAAATGATACTGTTTGTATCTGTATATAGCAATTTTACAGAATTTCCAAGGTTTGGTACTATTTAATAATTTTTGAGATATCAAGAACTGTGAGTCTAATGTAGATAGATTTAGTTTAGTAGATATCTTCCCTTCTATTTTTTTACAAGCTTGACATCTTTGTGCTTCCTCACGTTTTCCATTGTCCTTCCAAAAACAGAATTGTTTATCAATTTATAGAAATGTTTCTCAAATTTTTTAGTTTATCTTTTTCTGTGTCCGGTGTTTAAAGCAAGGTATTCTTTTAGCCACGCTTTTTGTTCGAATTTTAGCACTCGATGGATTTTAGTTAGTTTCATGCTTAATTTTAAGTACATTTTTAGATTTCGGTAATGTAGTATATAATTTTTCTTTAGTATCAAATTAGTTACTGACTTTGGAATCTGACAGTTTAAATCAGGTGGCACAAAGTGTTCTGGGCATAATGGAAAGTCCTTGTGCAAATCATGAAGCTCTTCTAGATACTCTAGATCCACTTCAAGAATGTAATCTTCAGGTGAATCATCAGGCACATTGAAAAAGTTTGAATTGTTTTCGAAATCTTCGACCATTCAAAATCTTGATATAATAAAAACTCACTAATTGCTTTACAATACTGATTCTCAATGTGCAAATAAAAAATGTAGGACTCCAGATCACATGGATTAAAATCTTCGCCCATAAATCTATTGTTTGCTGTCGCAAACCGGTTTCAGCATTGTGAAACACCACCTCTGGTTGCTTTCTGAATTAAGAGTAACATTTCCACATTAATCAGTAAATGAAGTTTAATTTCCGTGTATTTTAACAATGCATCAAGAGAAAGTACCGGTGCTGTGTAATAATGTAAAGGGTCTAATTTATATGTTGAAAAACAAGTTTTTCTAAAATTTTCAAAAATTTCAGCGAGAAGTAAAACATCGGTTTTGAGGTACAGGTCTAAATACTGCCCTAAACTTGGTAAAATTAAACGTTTCCGAGACTTTACACGAGTGTTGATAGTCTTCATAAGAAATATGGCATTCGTTTAATTTTGAATGAAATGCCTCTTTTGGAGGTAAACTGTCTTCCTCTTATTTTTTCCAACTGTCAATGTAAATGTAAATGTAAAATTGAATTCGCTGTCATTTTTTCAAAATTTTCTCGTGATATTTTTTTCACAGTCATTGAGATATGAGGCTAATTTTTCTAATGTACTTGGCGTAAATCGGAAAGAATCGATAAATCTAAGTTTAATTCTAGTATTTGGAAGATCTTTTTTTAATGAGATATATTTTTCTTTATTTACAGGCAGCAAGGAGACATATCCCTCAGAACTTTGAGCCAATTCTTTAATGAAAAAGTTTGAGTCGTATCAATATAAATTATGCAGCTTCCATGTGCTGGAATACGGTACATACCTGTAAAATAACAATCGCCGCGATGTTTAGCATCGTCTCTATTATTACCGAATTTTGCAAACGATAATTTACTTTTTCAGCTAAATCTTTAAGTTCTTTTACAAACCATTCAATATGGTCGTAAGTGAAACTTATGTTGGACAATAATTGATTGGACGTATAGCCCTGCCCAGCAACACCTTTATATTTCCGAAATTCACATTTTGAAAGATTTTCGGTTCAAAAAATTAATTTGATACAAAAAACTTAATTTTCACCAAAAAACATGACCATGAGTAAAGAGTGTTGCACAAGAATTGTTTTGAACGTCTAGCACAACCAACAAAAACTTTCAAATTTTCGAAATTCACATTTTGAAAACTTCTTGATTTCAAAAATCATTCTGTTAAGAAAAATCTAGTATTTTCTTAAAAACTACAGACTGAGTATAAATTTAATAAAGCAATAAGTTTTTTGCAGGGCTAACACAACCAAGCACAACTTTTATATTTTAGAAATTCGCATTTTGAAAATTTTTTGACTTAAAAGATTCTCAGGAAAAAAACTAATATTTCATACAAAAATATAGAAAAGCGTGAAGATTGTAGAGGACAATAATTATTTTGTACCCTTATTACAACCCACTACAATTTATATATTTACGAAATGCGCATTTTAAAACAGTGTTGGGTTCAAAAAAGTAATTTGAGTCAAAAAGCTAGATTTTCCAAAAAAATATAGTTCTGAGTGAAACGTGTAGAGGACAATAATTGTTTTGTACGTCTAGCAACCCCCAATACAACTATCAGATTTTGGAAATTCAAATATTGTACAATTTTTTGTAATGTCACAAAAAATATTATAAAATACTATATTGGGATCTTAGTCTAATTAGTTATAGAAGATTCAGCATTATCGAAAAAAATGTAAACGCTAAATTGAATCATTCTCGATTTCCTATAACATATATTATAGAGTAGCCTAAGTGGATGATTGAAGAAATTTCCAATATTATATAATAATAATTTGTTGAATTCTTTAAATTTAATTTTAAATGTTTAACGTTTAATGGGCAAAAACTGACCTTTTTAAATGAGAGCTGAAAAGCGAGCATATATCTGTGGATAAAAAAGGCATGTGACCTAATCTCGAATATCGTTGTATGTTATAAGGAGCGAGAAGCACCCGGCAGTGTACTCTTGATATTTATTAAAGTTTTGTGAAAAGTCTGGAATTAAATTCATGCTACCTATAATCTCACTCGAGTCTCGAAATTTTTTGTAGTATCTTGTTACATATACATCGTCCAGAGGTTGTTGGACCTATAGCATACGGCAAAAGAATGAATATTAAGCTTTGTCGTTTGCCTACGAAAGCAAACGTTTGTGGACTGTAAAAGAAGTGATCTCTATACAGAACTAAATTATTGGATATTGAAATGTGTGTAGCCTTAGACTGTTGATGCGTGTAAGCTTCTGCGAGTTAAAGCGCGTGTGGCTGTTATCTCTAGTCCTCGCTCGCTCGCTACTTGATTCCAGAATAAAGCGACAAAAATCTCTGAGTATATGAGCTATCATTAGGTATGATTTTATTAACATTATTATTTTTTATTATATTTTTATGTAAGATTCTAGACTGCAAAATAATGTTTTTCACAGTCAGGAATTTGTAGTTGAAAGTATTATCTATCAGGAAGCAATAAATTATCCTTGTTTTTCTCATTTAACCTTGACACATGTATGTGATAACCTTGATACACTTCACACAAACACAAACACACACACACACACACACATACAGAGAGAGGGAGAGAGACTCACTAATGCTAATTGGTTCAGAAACTCGCTTGCCTGTCTGCTTATATCTTCTGTTCCCTTTTTCGAACTGAAAATTCCTAAAAATTCCCCTATTAATATACAAAAAAACATAAATTTGAAAAAAAAATTTTCTCAATTTCGAATTTTTCGAAAATGGCCAAAGCACATGACTTTTGGATTAAGTCCTATGCACACATGTTTGAAAAAGTTGAATATGTCGAACCTAAAATCTCTTTAGCTTCAATTAAGGAAACATACTGTAATTTTGTTTTTTCGAAAAAAAATTGGTTAGTGATGTTTTCAGCGTTAAAAAATGGTCAATTTTACGTTTTTTAAAAGAGTTTTTGACAACTTTCTTAGACCAAGCTTTTAGCCGCTAGTCGAATACCGTACACCATGATGCTATACGGGAGACCTCGCGCACTGTTATATAACCAATCAAAGAATCTACCGGATACCAACCTAGCGTCCGGCACCGGACATCTATACAGAGCCTATTTTATAATATCCTTTTCTCATCAGGAGTTTGACTTAACCGGTGGCTGATAATGAAAAACTAAATTCGCTCGGGAATAAGTTAAGAAATATATAATATTGTATATAATAAAATATTATCCCATATACTTTCATATTTTTTACCAAATTTTAGTAAGCAAATATCTGTAAACATTAAAATAAAAAAATGATGTCTATGGCACCGACGGCTGCAAATAAGTTTGTTTGGTTCTCTAATGGCATCTGGAGAGATACGCATCATTAAGTACTATTCGGTACTTAATTAGGTAGGGCCCTACATAGGAATTTTCAGTAGGGTAACCGATTGAAAATGTTTTTACGGTACTAGTCCCCAAGTGCATTGGGGGTGAAAAGCATACAACTGCGGTTTGAGCAGTTTTGAGGGAAAATCCTGGAATTTTCCCTCTGTTGACAGGTCTGTTATATAGTAAAAGACGATTTTGATACGCAAACCGCAATTCGACAGCAAACCACTTAATTGACCCTTAATTAGTGAAAATGCTGATAATCTTTCAAATCAATTACAAATCCAAAATAACTCAGAATTTATTTTATAATAGAAAAATTATAAGGGCGCTGGAAGGGGACCCAACCTCAAAATTAAATCGCCTCATTTTACTACACGAAAACAACAATAACATATTTTTAAGACAATTAGATGCTATTCCTGTTTTAAAGAAAACCCCTTTTTGAGAGTGAAAAAATGGATGATTTAAATACTTTTTATGAAAAACGTTTTTTTTACATTTTTTTGTACTAAGCCCAGCACAGAAAAAAACATTATAGACACAAAGTACTGAAATTAGTTAAGTTTTCTCTCCGAATACCGATTTTTTGAAACATTAATGGTCCCGAATTACTTGAAAAAGTCGTTATCCTAGTTTTTGAGTAGTAAAATAAGGAAATTTAATTTTGAGGTTGGATCCTTTGTTTGAGAATCGAGTTATTTTAAAAATCCAGTTTTTTAGACAAAATTCAAAATAACCATGAAGGAGCATGTTAGAAGCAATAAAAACATCAAAAATGTTACACTCGGGGGTTTTTTACACTAAAGCGAGTGAGTTTCAGTTTATTCGAAATTTAATAACATATATTTTCTCTACTAAACAGAGAAGTAGCGAAAGTAAAAAAATCGATGACGTAAATATCTAGTTTGTGTGAATTTGGTATGAAATCCATCATACGTAATCCTCAAATTAAAAAAGAATGGTTCTTTTTTATACGATTCTGCAAGATTGTTAAGCAGCAATTTTATCAACTTTATGAACCATTTATAAATTTTCTATAAATAACCAATTTTTATTACAACATACCGTTTCAATAATAAATCACAAAAATTTTAGTACAAAATAATTGTTGTATACAACCAAAGAATACACTAAAATATTATTTGAAATAAATTGCTTATAACAATTTTATAAACTGTAAGACAGAAGAAAAGTGTTATTTCAAACTATCATATCCTGCATATAATTTCCAAATTTTAAAAAAATGCTTTTCATGTTTGGTACAGTTATCACAGCCTGTTTCCGTCAATTATACATAGTTATTACTTGGTTATAACAATAATCATCTATGATTACTAATTACATTAAATATTGAGAAAAGATTATTTATTATTATCAAAAGATTCATACCCCAGTTGTCCTCTGCGTTAATAAATATTTGTTGAAATAAATTAATTTTTTGATGAGAAGTACAATCCAATAAGACTATAGCTGACTATTGCGTCATTTATCAGTGAGAACTTTATACCACTTATTACCAACAGTAAATATTCAAAATTATTATAAGACCGTCAAAAACTGTACCAAAATGTCGTTACAAATAGTCGGATTTTTTTTCGGTACGAATAGGTGGAGCTGGAAAAGAGGCTATTTTTACCAAAATTTCGGCGGAGATAGCCGGATTTTCTGTATACATTTTTACAGAAATTTCGGTATACGTAAACGTTTCCTTATTATAAACTATTACTATTTATATTCTGAATTATTTTATGATTCTTTTATTAACTATCGTCAGAAATATCAAACCCTACACCTATGTCAACGGTCAATGACGTCACAGCCAAGCGGAAGATTAGAAACCCCGCAACGGAACTTGCTAGGCTGTAGGTATTATGTGCTTATTATCTCAGATTTCCATAGTGTCATTTTGCAATAAAAGCACCAGATTTTGAAACAAGCGCTAAGTAGAGCCTATCAGAGAAGTCAATTGAAGTTAAAACCTGAAATATATTGGGCTCGCTGATTAAAAATTTCAAGGTGAAAAATTTTAAATGGCGGCAAAATTTTTTTTAACAGTTATTAAACAACAAAAATAAAAACAAATTTTTAATATTTGCCATTCATATTTTTTAAGGCCTTGGTAAGTAGTATCAATTAAATTGATCTCGAAATGAAGGATGATACCACGCTTAAATCGAGAAAAATGCCACTAAAAATGGTTCTTACAATTTACGATATAAACGTCGTTATGAATTTTTGCTCTGCGGGTTATACTTTATGTGCAATAAACCCTTAAAGTAGGGCGTAAGTTTTAACTCGCTAGTGGCCTGCTTCTTACAAAGCTTATATCTGGAAAGAAGATGATTTTTTCAGAAATATGTACAAGACTGAAATTATAAAGTGGAAAATTTCGCACATTCGGTGCACCGCACCGCCTACTCTAAGGATTCATTACTGAGAAAGTTTGAAGCGCAGAGAAAATAATCATAAAGGCATTCTTATTGTCAATTATAAAATCTATTTGTACGTAAAAAATAATTTTGTTTCAATGCATCGTACCCAAAACAGACGCCAAAAACCTTTTTTTGAAGGTGTTTTACTCGACTTAAGGGTGGCTTCATCCTTCATTTAGTGCTAAACTTACTTTATATTATTATTGTTGATCTTAGGTTTTTTGACCAGATATGTATTAATTAATTTTAAATGTTAATTTTTGTTTTTGTCTATTGGTCTATATCAATATTTTTTAAAATATTGATAAATCTTAAGATTGTGAAAAAAATGTCTCTGTCTCCGCTGGGATCTGAACCCAGGACCTTCAGATGTTCAGATTACTTTATGTTACCTGCCAATCCCTTAAATAATATGCATTGCAAATATGAATTATTTCTTTTGAGATTTTTCTTTTTAATTAAATATTTAAACAAAGTTTAGCCGCCATTTTGCATTTTTTCTTCTCAACTTTAAAATCGATTTTTCATTTTCAACAACACATCGCAAAAGGTTTAATTCAAATCGGTGTAACGCTGCCGCCGGATTTCTAAGTTTTCCAATTTTAAGGTGAAACGGTAAACGGTTTGTGCAAAAACACTCCCTAAATAATACATGAATTGCAATAATTTTCCTTGCATTGTAAAAAGTTATCCGAAATATATGGCAAGCTTCTCTTTAAAATTCAAATTATCGATAAAGTTTTATTTTTATTACAAAATGTTAGATTATTTAACTCCGAAAATTTTTTATGCTCAAATAACGAATAGACCGTCATGTGGCACAAACCAAAACCAAATTAACCAAGCAAAATAGTGTAGAAAAACCGGTTTTTTAGTTCCTGGATTTACCGCCAGTGGTCATTGCTGATCTTTTCTTGTTTCACAGTTCGATAGTTAAGCATATATAATTAATTTCCTTTATTTTTGATTTAATGAACTCGCAATGTAAAGTTTCATTTCTTATTAATTCATGTTTCAATTTATGTTTTGATTAGAAAAATAAAAACCAAATTTAAGCCCATCTCCGCAAAAACTGTAATTTCGGTAAGTTCAGGACATTACTTTAGACTTTTAGGGAGACCAAACTTCTGCTTATTATCGGCAGAACATTAGATAATAATAAACATCAATAATAGATGGTAGCTTCTAATATGTCCCCTAAGTGTTTACTGAGGGACCTTCAGTTTAAAGTGGGTTCTGAACCACCAAGAGCAACAGCCTTAAGGGAAAACGGTAAGTTTGGCTGAGCACATAAATGACTTCAGCGACTTCTATAAGAAAATTCACAAATATTTCGCCTACACAATCTGCGTGAGAAATAATGTATTCGCATTCAAGAAGACAAAAAATAAAATTCGTAAAATTGTGCAGATAAATAATTATTAAATAATTTTCGCATTCATGAAAGCTTCTTTTATGGTATAGGTAAAATACTGAATGGAAAAAATACATAACCAGGGTGTCTAGCGTTTCTGGGAAAAAAACTACAGCAGTTTTCGAAGTTTTCCAGGACAAAAAAAGAGTTTTCCAAGTACCTTTCTAAACATGTTTCATATGCGAAATTTTTTATGCGCTTACAAAATCTGATTTTATGGACAAAACACGTTTTTTGTTCATTTTTGGTGATTGAATAGTTTGGCGAAAAACTCGGGTTTTGGTCTCTTTTTGATTAGAATTAGTTGACATTTGACTGATTTATCGCCTTTTTAGCTGATTTAGTTTAATTTTCAATAAAATAATTAAATTTGTAGCATAATATTCAAATTTTGAACGAAATGAATGAATTTTCAACTAAAATGATGAATTGTCAAGCCAGAAAGTAAATTAATAAGAAACTAGGTTAACTTTCAACCAAAAGTCACAAATGTTCAATCTGGAAGACGATTTTTCCACAAAGCAGTTGAATTTTTATCCTTTGCTACCAAAAATCAAAGTTTCAACAAATCATTTAATTTCCAACCAGACAGAATAATTTTCAATACAAATGATAAGTCTTCAACAACAAAATTTAACACAGTAGTTTAACCCATAAATTATATTTTTTAACAAAAAGACGAGTTTTCAACATATAAAGATTTTTCAGTGCATAAGAAAAAAAATTAATTTAAGTTTCAAGCCAAAAAACGAAATATTTTGTAAAACAGTTGCATTTTTAACTCGAAACTATTAATTTACCACCAAAAGTGTAAATCTTTAACCAGAGAAACAAGAAATTTCGACCAGAAAAATTAATTTTCTAACAATAACAAAAATGGAAAATAGACATTTTTCAGGTAAAACATTTTTTTGAAATAAAAAAAAACGAATTTTGAATGAGATACTTAAATTTTCAATTAAAGATCTGAAACTTGAAAAAAATAATTTTTAATTAAATGGTAGAACTTTTACCCAAGTAGCTGAATTTTCATTGTTACAAACATCAATTTTTAGCCAAAAATGAAATATCTAAAGTACCAACTAAAAAATTAATTTAAAACTAATAATGTGATAATTGATATTCCGAATACAAAGGATAACTTTATAATTAACTTTACTCTGACGAATTTCTCTTTTCCCTGGCCTCTAAAAAAGCTAGAAACTTTTGTAAAGTTTTTAACATACAATCTTTTATGCACAGAGTAAAGCAATTTCAATTAAAAAAATAAATTTTTTTAATTTTCTTGGCAGGGCATTACTTTCAGTGCAATTTGAATAGTTTTTGTAAAAGTACAATGTATTTTAGTAAATACGTTAACAAAAGTTTGTTTAGATTATTAAGAAGGTTGTGAATACAAAACAGGTACAGATTTTTTAAAAGCATATTTCCAGGATATAGCTTAGACTGCCGGAAGAAGATATTCAACAAACATCTCTTCTCCAATTGTTTAATGCTACTGTTTGATCCTCAATGTCCGCCATCTTGCTACTTGGTTTCCCAGACTAAAAAAACCTTCGCGAAGTTTATTTCTGTGACCAATCCCACAGGTACATTTCAGCCCCACCACGCGTTGTTGGAAAGGGGCAAAGAATTTAATAAAAATTATTCCTGTGACCAGTTGCAGGAGTGACTTCCCGCCTCCACATGATATAAGAAAGAGGTAGGGGTTTGACCAGCATTATTTCTGTGATTAATGAAAAGTTTGCCTTCCAGCTCCCCACGTGATGTTGAAAGGGTTAGGGGTTCGAACAGCGTTATTTTTGTTACCAATCACAGGGCTGCCCTCTCGCCCCACGAGATTTTGGAAAGGCGTGGAGGCTTCACCCACATTGTTTCTGTGACCAGTCAGAGAGGTGCCTTCCTGCCCTACTACGCGTTGTTGGAAAGGAGTAAAGGGTTCGATCAAAATTATTTTCGAAGTACAACCGTAAGGTTTATATCCTAAAAATTCGATGATTTTAGAAAACAGTGGATTTTCAAATAGAAAAAAATGCACTTTTAACAGAAAAGGCGATATTCAGCCAAGAAATATTAATTTTTAACAAGATAGTTGAATTATGAGCAAACCAATTTTTTGTTATGCTTTTAACAAAATATATAGATTTTTTACGAAATAGTTGAATTGTAAACCAAACAAGTTGAATTTTCAACATAAACAATGTACAGGGTAAAGTTTCACTAAAAACGAAATAATTAATGAATTTTTAAGTAAGAAGATTAATGTTCTATCAAATTACAAGAATGTCTAACTTATCCAATATACAGGATAAAGTTTTAATCAAACGTGAAATAGTTCAATTTTTAGTTAAAAAATTAATTTTCAACTACAAAAATGAATTTTCATACAAAAAGATTAATTTTCGAACAAGAAGATTAATTTTCTACAAAAACGAAGAATTAAGAACAAAAACAATAAATTTTGAACAAAATTATTTAATTTTAAAGTCAAAAAGACAAATTATCTACACAAAAGGTTGAATTTACAACCAAAAATATGATTTTTCGACAAGAAAGTTTAATTTTCAATCAAATAGTTTAATTTTCTACAAAATTGTTGAATTTTCAAGCAAAAAAGTTGAATTTTCTACAGAACAGTAGAATGTTTAACATAAAAGTTTATTATAAAGCAGTATCGGAATTTCAGTAAACGAAGTGTATACAACTTAGGTGCCGGTAAACACAAATTGTCGGTGTCTGTGATTGGTAACAAAAATAACGCTGTTCGAAACCCTAACCACTACCCCTATCTTATAACTCGTGAAGGCGGGAAGGCACTCCTGTTACTAGTCACAGAAATAATTTTGATCAAACCCATTACCTCTTTCCAAAAACGCTTGGTGGGGCTGGAAGGCACCTCTGTGACTGGTCACAGAAACAATGTGGGTGAAGCGTCTAAAGCCTTTCCAAAATCTCGTGGGATTATATTGTTTATAATTTTCAGGATTTCATTAACCAATTATAAAAGACAATTGAAAGTTTTTTATTGAAACCTATCGTATCCGAAAGTATCATAAATTAAAAATTGTATTAATGTGAAACATTTGTATTACGTTTAAGTAGGATATTGGGGGATTTTTAATCTCTTCAAAAAAAGCTCGCTTTATACAATAGGTGATCGTTTCCTCCACGGCTAGCTAGATAATCTTGCCCTTTAAATGTGCATGCAACGACACAACTTAGAAATAAAACCTAAGTGTAATATTTGGCCACCAAATAAAAATTAATAATTGTTAAAACTACATTAAATATCAAATACACTATTTGGCTTTTGCTGGAGATACAAACTTGATTTTTTCGGTGCAATTAACTGCAAATAACCAACTTTTTTTGATATGAATCGATAACGTTTGACACTTTTTTAACCAAACTTAATTAAAAAATGCATTATTTTTCGAGTTTTCAGCATTTAAACCTGTTTTTGTGTGTAAATAACTGTTAATAACACATACTTACACACACAAAAAACATGTTTAGATGCTGAATAATAGCCAAATAATGCATTTTTAATTAATTTTGGTTTAACAATTATCAAATGTTATTCGAGTATTTGTGGAATACTATGGAAATATTTTCAGTATACACCTATTTTCCTTAAATTCACTGCAGTAGCTTTAATGTATTGGTGCAATATTTTACTTATCTTTGGAAATTCCGGGAACTAAAATATAAACAGATTTGAAAAAGTATTAACTAACGTAATAAATTTGGCTTATGTCTAAATCAATAGCATTTCTTAAAATTGTCCGAATCCAAAAGTATGAATGCTGTTATTCCTAGCTTCAAACATCATGCATTTTTTGTTCTGCTTAAGCAGTTTGTGTATAAAAGTGAATTAAAAATATTATTTTAACACAAAAAATTAGAATGGTAAGTCTTCAATCGCGAATATGTATTTTTAAACAAAGCTAAAATTAATAAATATTTAACCATATAGTTAACATCTTAACCAAAAAGTTTAATTTTTAATCAAATCCATGAATTTTCACAAAATATGTAAAATTAAGGTATTTTTAACCTAATAGATGAATCTTCCGACAATGAAATTAAACAAATTCAGTAAGTTGAAGATATCTTTAGAAGTTTTAAAAAGATTCGAAAACAATTTAAGAATTGAAAAGAGTTCAAAACATTTGAAACAAAATGTAGAGTTTTAAACATTTTGAACACATAATTTAGAAGTTTTCTTAGAATTTTAAAAGGTTTAAAAGGTTCGAAAGGAATAAAAAATTGGTGTCAAAATTCCTAGGAAAGCTAAAAAATTTTAAACAATTAATTTTAAAAATATAAAAAGTACAAATTCTTAAGAGAATATATTTAAATAACATCTTTCCTCCTTTTCTGAAAGAAATCGTTTTTTAATTGAAAAATAAATAAATATCTTTTCAGTTAATTCCAGAATACAAAACAAATACATACGATCGACCCTAATGTGAATTAAAAAATCTTCTATACTGTCCTAAGAGATTATTTAAAAAGATTTTACAACAAATTTGGATGTGCAAAATAATATTTTCAGCTAAAAATTGCTTAAAATTATATAATTTGACTAATTTATAATTTGCTGGATTGATGCTTCAATTCAACATTTTGTCTAAATTTTTTCTCTTTATTGATTGAAAAATCTTTCTTGGATAAAAATTCAACTCTTTTTAAAAAATCATTATTATTTTTTGCTATTAAAAATTGAGTTCTATGGCTCAACATACATTTTTTTAACAAAAAATTTAACTCTTCAATTTTTTGTTTCAAATTACCATTTTTTATTCTTTTTTTGTAGAAATTCGACTTTCTTCTTAAAAATTTATTATTTCGGTTGAAAAATTGAATTTTCTGAAATTTACTTTAATACATTTTAGTTTCCTTTCAAACAAATTACAATCAGTTTTGCAGAATTCCAGTACACATATTCACCTGCAATCAACATAAGTGGTTACAGTTTCTCAATTACGTATATCTTTCACTGAAATATGGGGCTATCAGCTTCATTTAATTCGATTCGCGCCTCAAAAAGCGCATGTAACTTGTGTTACGCTTGTGTTAGGGATTGACCGTATATTACGTAACAAATTTTTTTTAATAATATCTTTTTGTCCTTTTCAACTTCATTACAATTTTACTCTCGTCTTTATTTAAACAACAGAAAATCGTGCTACGTAATATATGGATGATCCCTTACTAACAATTCTATACTCACAGCCGAATTTGCGCTAAACGAAAATTTATTTCTCGAATAATACATATTGAAAGTAAAAAAAAATATCTCAAAACACGTGATGCTGCAATTGTTTCCTAAAAAGCTTCACCACGAATGTCGAACATATGTGTGTACTACTGAGCTAAGTAGAGAAAGCATGAATGTGACGATCAACCTAATATAGAAAGTCACGACCACGAAGTAATAGTAAGGAGTAGAAACTCCGTAAGTGGGTGTAGGACAAAAACACCTCCAAGAATTATGACGAGCGTAAGAACGTTTCTACATTTTTGTCATGCGCGTTGATGTTTT
>JAAAKG020134112.1:0-13951 GCA_010014905.2 Druon quercuslanigerum | reverse complement strand
ACAAACAAAATTAACATCTAAAATTAATAATTAAATATTTCCTGGTCAATAAACCTAAGATCAACAATTAAAATATTGAAAATATTGATTTAATCAGTGACAATTGTACTGGTTGAGTTTAAGAGAGGGATGGAACTTCAAGCAGATTTAAAAGAGAATTTTGAAAAGCCAGAAGCTCTTTCTAAGGCTTTCAAGTAAATTCCAGTGGATGATTTTTATCCTGAAATTGGATCTAAATTATATGAAACGCTTTAATACAGATTTCGGATTTTTTATTTCATCAGAATGATGCGATTCTCAAGATAAATTGTCATGAATTTTCATGATTATCAACTGTCGATTGGCAATTATTGTATACCACCTACAGGTCATGATCGCACATTAAAAATTTTAAAGCTGACCTTTCGAAGAAATTTTCTGCATTTTATTTTTAACAAAATTATTAAGTTTCAACGAATATTTGAATATTCGATTATTCATTGAAAATTAATTTTTTTGAACTCAAAATTCCATTGAAGATTTAAGATTCATTATGTTAGTTAAAAATTAATTCAAAATTAAACATTTTTTGTTTGAAAGTTCGTTTTTCTTTTAAATTAATTTTTATAATTGAAAATTGTAAAATTCCATTTTTGGTTACAAATTCATCCTTTTGAACTCGATTACATGGTTGAACTCTTTTGACAAAAAAGTTTTTGCAAACTCTTCTTTTCTTTGTTGGGATTCAACTGTTTTTTATTTATAATTAACACATTTTTGGTTAAAATATCAACTATTAGATTTTTCGTTGAGACTTCATATTTTTTTGGTTAGAAATTTAACTACTTCCATAAAAATTCTTTTTTTTTGTTAAAAATTAATTTTTTAATCTAGTAATAAAACGGTTCCAGTTTCATTGAAAACTAATTTATTTTTTTGTTCGAAATTGATTTTTTAGTGTAAAATTTATCTTTGCAGTTGAAAATTGAACTATTTTGTTAAAGATTTGATTTTTTTCAGGAAAATTAAATTTTGCAACTAAAAACTTAACTATTCTAGTTGATGATTCTTCATCATCTTAGTTAAAAATTCAAGTCTTTCAGAAAAAATGTAATCTTCTTAAATAAATCTAACTATTTTTTTGTGAAGATAGTATTGTTTGGTTAAAGAACTTATTTTATTTTGTGGAAAATTAAACAATTATATTTGCGTGTTGAGATTTTAACTATTTTGTTTAAAATTCGTCTTTTTTTGATGTCTTAGTTTTTGAATAAAAATAAAAAAAAAATTTGGTTAAAATATCAATGTATACATTTTTCGTTGAAAATTCATATTTTTTCAAACATTTACCCACACATTGGTTTTGGATTTAAAATTCTCTGCTAAAAATGGTTTGTTTTTTGTTTGGCTTCAAAGTTCATAATTTTAGTTTGGAAATTCGTTTTGGTTACCGAAATTTTCAATATTTTAATTAAGGTTGAAATTTATCTTTTTTAATTAATATATAATGTTAATTATTATTTTTTTTAGTGAAAAATGAGTATTTTTTGTTTAAAATTAATTTTTTTAGTTAAAAATTAATCTTTTTGGTTAAAACTTTAACTCTGTTGTTAGAAATTAATTTATGTTGGGTGCGCAGATATATAATTTTATGTTGAAAGATCGTTCCTTGTAGGCAAACACTAGTTTTTAAACTAAAAATTTAAATACTCTATTTATTTTTGAAAGTGTATCTCTTTCTGTCGAAATTTTGTATCTTTAGTTAAAAATCCAACTATTTTTGATTTAATAGTCTATAATGATATTTTTGGTTAAGAATTCAGCTTGTTTTTGAAATTTCACTTTGTAGTTGAAAATCTAATTTTATTGCTGAAAATTCAACAATTTTTTTTTTAAATTCATTTTTTGTGCTTTGAAGATTAATTTTTTGTTGATAACTCACATTTGTGGGTTGAGATCTTATCTATTTTGTTTAAAACTCCTCTTCTTTGTTAAATATGTTGTTTGTTTTTTAAAGAATCATCATTTTACTTTGAAATATAATTTTTGTAACTGAAAATTTAAATATTTTCTTTTCAGTTAAAAAGAGATCTTTTTTGTTTATTATTGAACTATTTGTTTAAAAATTAGGCTTTTTGGTGGAAAATTAGTATCTGTGGTTGAAAATTTACCTCTTACGTTGATAATTTAATAATTTTCTTTTTTGAAACTTCTTTGTGAAAATTTTTTTTTAGATTCGTGATTCATAATTTTTGTTGAATATTCATCCCTTTACTTCAAAATTCAACTGTTTTTAGAAAATTAGTTTTTTTTATTTTAAAAAATAAATTTGTTGACTAGAAATTTAACTATTCTATTTAAAGATTTGTCATTTTAGTTGAATATTCATCTCTGGTTCGAAATTTTTAAAAATTGATAATTTTTAGTTTAAAAATTCTCTTCTTTAGTTAAAAAATAAGCTATTTGTTAAAACTTTTTTTTTCATAATTCAACTTTTTCCAAAATATTTTATGTTATTCCTACAAAACAGTAAATATTCTACAAGTGGAAGATTTAACGAAACACTTTTAGAAAGAAGAAAAAAAATCAATTTTCAGTCATAGAAATTTATAGCTCAGTATAGGAAAACTGGAATTTTTCTCCCACCTAGAAATTCAAACATTTCTATAATATTCCTCGTTTCAGGAATATTATGTCGGTCATGTCTAACCTACGAATTTTAATAAAAAATATGAAAACTGCCATTTGACAGATATGAATAAAGTCATATAAAAATTAATTTTGGATCCGCAAAAGTCGATTATTTTCATCTCAAGTTGATAGAATGATATGAATCGGTTTGAAATCCCGTGGTTTACTCTGGCGTCGACTTAAAAGATTTATTTAAACTTTTAAAACAAAATTTTTGTAACTAAATTTATTCTTTTCCCCAAATTTCAGGCCAGCAAAGTCCTGTTAGTTCCGAAGCAGCGACGACAGCTCGAGCTTCAAGCATCGCCGGAAACCACAACGATTCAAATATGCAATCCATGCGTCGTTCCACCCTAGGGCGGAAAAATGGAAACGACATCAATACTTTAAACAGTCATCACACCCCAATTCTCAACCCCCTTTATAACCAAACTGGAGATCTTCCAAGTCCCAGCCCTTCCAATGACAATGTCGTTTTCCGAGAAAGAAAAGACTATTCACACCTTGGGTTCACTTACTTAGGTGATCAAAGTCCCGTAGAAACAACTACGGAACTCTAAAAAACAAAGGAGAAAAAAATTCTTCCCAGATTATCCAAAGTGACCAGCGGCATGATCAGCGGCATACGTACAGAAAAAGAATTAGATTTGTCTAAACATTGAATTGAAAATCTTCAGAAGATTTTTTAACGCTTAACTTAATTTTTAGTCTGACGATATATTTTTTTTTATCGTAAAATTCGGTTTTGTCGAGACCTAATTGAATACTCTGATTTCTAGGGAAGAAACACGTCACTTTTCAGCTCTGGAATTTATTCTAGCTATTTTTGTTCGCAAATAACACTGGTCAAGAAAATGTGAGTTGGGTGTATATGAAATGGGATGTGTCGATTTCGCGGTGGATTTTCGTGCTGAATTTAAATTCACCGACCATTTTTTTTTGCCAACACGTCCGGTTTTAGAGTTTTGCTGACTCAACATTTTTTAAAATTACAAATTGTGTTTAACTGAATGCAGATTTTTTTTATAAAAAGCGGTACATGACAGAGAAATAATTTTTTCCGCAAAGAAAACAATTAAAGATTTTTTTATTTTAATTTTTTAAAACTATTCTTTTTTAACTATTATTTTATAACTATTGTTTTTATTAGGGTTCCAACAAACTTAGAGATTTTTTGTATTTAAATTTGTTTCAATATTTTCATCGCCTTAAGAAAATTCTTTAAGAAATACGAATTCGTCCTTATTATGTTATTTCAACTTCTTTAATACCCTTCTATGGTGCCCCAAAAACTACCCCATACAATTTCTTTTCACAGATCCTTGTAAATAAATAAAGTACAACGTTTTATGTATTTTTAAAATAATTTATAATTCTATAATAACTCTTGCATATTTTTTGAATTGTTAAAACAAAATTACACAATTTACTGTTTCATAATAATGCGAATTAAAGGTATTTTCCAAATTCTTTGACATCATTCATGAATGTTTTGTGAATGATTGATTTTTTAAATATTTCTCTATATTATTTATGCATTAGAATTTATAAAATATTTAATTCTAGTTGACTATTTATTATTTAAACAATCGATCATTGTTTAAATTCAACTTTTAACTGGAAAAAGGGAAAAAGGATTTTTAAACAAGTTCTATTGATTTTTTCCTAATCTCTAGCTTTTAAAAACTTTTTAATAGTTTTTAAACATTTAATTATCTTTTAATATCGCAAAATAATGAGGTTTTGTGAATGATATAACCTACTTAATATATCTAAACATTTATTTATAAAATTTACATTATTTTTATAT
This sequence comes from Druon quercuslanigerum, assembly GCA_010014905.2. NCBI lineage: Eukaryota > Metazoa > Arthropoda > Insecta > Hymenoptera > Cynipidae > Druon > Druon quercuslanigerum. The sequence goes on along the minus strand of JAAAKG020134112.1, from coordinate 9,471 downwards.
TGTTATTATTTGTTTAAAAATTGGCTTTTGAAATTAAGGTCGTTTTCGGTTTGCATGGAAGACGCTATCATTTCTCGATAATATAAGATAATTTATTTTGTAATCAAATAAAAATTGTTCAATCAATTACTAGAAAGTTAAAGAAAACTAAGAATCAGAAGAAAATTTTTTAATTTGTCAATAATAGCAAAAAATGTTTTTTTCCTTTTTAATCTCAAAATTTGCATTTAAATAATTTTTCTTTTTCAAATAATTTATTGCTGAAACAATAAATAGTTAACTAAAATAAAAAAATCAACTCTCCATATTCATACATTAGTTAAAAGCACTACAAAAATATATTTAATGCGCGATTAAGAGCTAATACATTTTTTAAATAATACGAATTAAAAAATTTTTTAATATCGACTACATTTTTAATCTTGTTGAACATCTAGCAAAAAATTTCCATTTTATATATTTTTCTTGAAAAACGTTGGATTGAAACATAAGTAAATTGTTTAAACAATTAAAAAAATATTTACTCTTTAAATTCTTTAAATGAAGGGAAAGAAAACTGTTTAAACTAAAAAAATTGTTTAAAAATTTACAAATAATTTAAAAATACATGCAACATTAATTATGAGGAGAAATCTTATTTTTTCTGACTGTAAATAAATATTTAAAATGTTGATATTTATTTATTTACCAAGATTATTTACGAAAAATTGAATAATTTTAATAAATAAATCATGTTTTTTGGTGGGGGACATGTCCTATAAATTAACTGTTTCCAGTTTTGACAATGAGTAAATAATTTAAAAATATAGATATTTGTTCATAAAAATGTTTCTTTAAGAAAAAATTGTTTTAACTACTTAAGCCATAGAAAAAATTGCTTCCAAAAATGGAAAAAATTAGATTTGTAGAGAATTATTTCTTTGAAAAAATAAGGCATAATTTATTCAAATTCAATTAATTTTTAATATTTAATAAGCAGTGATATTAAAAAAATTTCACTGATAATAATAATTTTTTTTCAATTTGTACACTAAAAATCATCTTTTTTTATTTAAAATGAAATCATCAGCAATACTATATTAATTCCTAAAGCAATAGAAAAACTATTTTTTCAAATATCTGATTTTTCTCGCAACTACTACTTCTCGCACCCTAAAATATTATGTATCACTTTTTGTTAAAAGAAATCAAACACAAAAAATCACTGCGAATAAATAGAAACACCTAGAAACACCTAGAAAATTTAAAAACAAATGACATACAAAATTCTCAAAATAGTCTAGAAAATAAAAGCGTTATGTGTTATTTTACTCTTCAGTAAATGAAGTTTGAAAAAATAGAATACACAGACCACTGAATCCTTTCAAGTGCGTATAAATTGTATTGATTTTTTGTTTGTTATAAACAACAAAAGGGAGAATAATGAAGCTGAGTAAAATGGAATTGCAAAATTCAGCGAATACGATCGTACAAACCCGTCCGTCCAGACGAATTAACGTAGACAATATAACAGAGGAGATTCGTTATGTGTTATAAGAGCCACAATGAATTAGTGAGAACGTATCGATTCTGTCGGTGCAAGTGCACCTAATGACTGATTTCAGTGCAGTGAATTTCATTGTGGAATTTCTACGCATGAAGCAAGGCATTAAGCCTCTAAATAATGCAAGTGTGTTGAAATGTGTGAGAAAATATTCTAAGTTGTGTGGGTGTGAATGGGAAAAAAATCTTTTGTCGTTGTCACAGTCTTGTAAATTAATTATCCCCGTTAATTATGTATTATATATTATTTATGTGTAATTTCGTTTGCTCATTTTATGAATATATATTATCGCCCCCTTTAACTGTGTGTATATTCAACGTCTGATTTTTTTTCTGAAAAAATTCCGAAGAAAAGACGCAAAACTCGGCGCCACGACTCGGCCTCGCAGCTGCTTCTGGACGAGGCCGTACGCACGATCAGGCCATTGCGACTGATACGTGTGTGAGGACGAGTCGTGGATCGCGCGATTCTATGGCCCCGTTTCAGGCCATAATTCTGTTTCATTCTGAGAGCAGATTGACCAATTTGAAAGCAGATTTTAAACTCTTTTTTAATCCTTTTTAAACTTTTTATTGACCTCTTTTAGATTTTCAGAGAAAAGGTTCTTATCGGGAAATTTCTTTTCGCCGTAATATTCCTATCTAGGGTTATTACCTTACCATTTGTACTTTATCATTATTACTTTATCTAAGTAGTTCGAAGGAAAATTGACGTATTAACACGCCTTCGAGATTTAGGGGAGACTATCGTGAGCCATTTTAGGTAAAAGTAGATTTCACGCTGGGCTCACAGAAACCAGATTCTTACATCATCGATTTTTTTAAACTTTGGCCACTTGTTAGTTCAGTAGAAAAAATATAGACTGCAAAATATATTTCGATCCCATTTAAATATATACGTACGCATATTGAAAGCATGATTTTTTTCTGAACAAAATTTCGAAGAAAGGACGAAAGTTTTAATTTGATTCCAATAGGCTAGACAGACGAGTACTATATTTTGAATAATTTTTCCACTAAAAAAAGTAAGTATTTAAAGTTAAAAAAAAAATCGATGATGTAAAAATCTGGTTTGTGTGAGTCCGGGGTGGAATCCACCATAAGGAAGATTAGTGAGAAAAAAATGAACGAGAATGAACGTATGAATGAGATTTTTTGTAATGTTAAAAGATTGTAAGAGCATGGTATTTGGAGACTAATCAACTTCATGTGAAGTAAATACAACGAACTATTTATTTTTATAACGGGCTTCGTAATTATGTAAAATGTACCTCGAATTGTCCTAGAAGACTTTTTTCACATAATTTAAAAATATGTAAATAAATTTCTATAACGTCTAACGTCTGCGTAGTTACGTAAATTCTGTCGCCTATTGGATGGACTTTACACTGCCAATAATTGGACAATGCGTGGGTACAAAGCCGATTAAGATTCACTGAAGCGTGAAACTTTATGAGGTTATTGTCCCTCTGGTTGATTAATTCTTAAGTGGATGAATTGTAAAAGCCATTGTAAAAACTTGTTAATAATTAATAATAAATTTATTATATTATGTAATCGGATGAGCGTTTTTTTCATATTCAGGCTAGTTTGAAGATGGTATTTGATATATCTTAAAACATTTTTGAGTTTCGAAATAACAAAATTTCGATTATTTTTTTTTTTAATAATTAGAAGAGGGATTTAATTATATATATTTTTGTACAGTTTAAAAGGACGGAATTTTTTATTTACTTTTTTATGAGTTGGAAGGCGATAAATTCCGATTAAAAATTTTTTTGATCAGAAGAGGGACATCTTTCTGTTTTTCAGATTTTCATAGAGTTGGAAGGGAGGAATTTTTGGTTTATTTTTTTCTGAATTGGAAGGGGGAAATTTATTTTATATTTAAGATTCGTATCGTGCTGGAAGGGAGGAAATGTTGGTTTTTAAATTTTGCGAAATTAAAATGAAAAATTTATTTTTAATATTCTTATTGGGTTGTAAGGAATTAAATTTTGTTATTTAATTTTTTGTTGGGAGTGAAGAAATTTGTTTGACTTTTTTCATAATTGGAAGGGAATTTTTTTTATTTTTAGGATTTTTATCGCGTCTAAACGAAGGAAATTTTGGTTTTCATGTTTGTTCTGAATTGAAGGAGGAAGTTTTTTTTATTTAAAAAATTTTTAATGATTCGTTAGTGATAAAATTTTGGTTATTTATTTCATTTCTGGATCGGAAAAGAATAATATCTTTAATTATAACATTCCTAATGAGTTGAAAGCGAGGAAATTTTGACTAAAATTTTGTTTCGAAATTAAAAGAAGGGCATTTTTCTGTTTTGAAGTTTTTTTATCCGGTTGGAAGAGAGGAAATTTAAGTTTTAATTTTTTTTATTGAAAGGGGCAAATTTCTTTATTTTAAAATTTTTTTCGAGTTGGAAGGGATGTAATATTAGTTTTTACGTTCATTTAAACTGGAAAAATTTCGTTTTTTGTTTCGAATGTTTTTGAAAAGATAACTGTTTTATTTTCTTTTTATTTTCAAGATTTAAAAAAATTTCATTTAGATGGAAAAAATAAAGTTTCGTTATTTACTGTTTTTTTATAAATGATTGGAAAAGGGAAATTTCTTAATTTCTAAGACTTACATGAAGTTGAAAAGGACAACATTTTGATTATTTGCTTTTTTTTATTATTATGGATTGGAAGAAGGTAATTTTTTATTTTTAACATTTTTATAGAGATGGAAGGGAGGCAGTTTAAATTTTTGTTTATTTTTAATATAAACAGGGTGCTTTGTCATATTGTGAAAATTTTGATTAAGATGCAAGGGAAGAAATTTTATATTTCAATTTTTTCTAAATTGGTAGAGGTCTGTACTAAATTTTTTTTTGGGAGTAAGGAAACTTTTTTTTACTTTTTTTTTTAATTGGAAGTCTTTTGTTTTGTTTTTAGTATTTTTATTCAGTTGGAAGTAATACAGTTTTGATTATATATTTTCTTTCTGAATTTGAAAAGGATAATTTTTCATTTTTAACATTTTAATTGACTTAAAAGGGAGAAAATTAAGATTTTCATTTTTTTCTAAGTTGAAAATAGGTAATTTTTAATTATTTTAAAGATTTCTGTAGAATGGGAAAGGAGAAAATTTTATTTTTTCACATTTAAATTGATGTCAAAAATGTTTAAAAATGGAAGAGACACACTTTTCAGTTTTTGAGATATTTATCCAGTTAGAAGAAATGAAATTTAGGATTTTATTTTTTCTGAATTAAAAGGGGGAAAAGGGTCTATTTTTAAGATTGTTGAAGCATTGGAAAGGAAAAAATTTTGGTTATTACTTTTTTATGTATTTAAAGAGGGTAATTTTTTATATATTTATTGGAAGGGGAAAATTTTTTGTTTCATAGATTTTTAAAGCGCTGCGAAGGACGACATTTTAGTTATTTACCTTTTATGAGTTGGAAGAGCGTAATTTTTTATTTTTAACATTTTTATTGAGTTGGAAAGGAGGATATTTCCATTTATCTATTTGTTTTTATTTGAAAGATGAAAATTGTTTTTATGATTTTTATAGACTTGAAAATTCGAGAAATTTTGTTTCCATTATTAAAAAAATTAAAGTTAGAAATAAGAAAATTTTCGTTATTTAATTTTTAAGAATTTAAAACGGGAAATTTGTTTGTTTTTAAGATATTTATTGAGTAGGAAAAGAGGCAATTTTGGTTTTAATTTTTTTTAATTTAAAGGGGCGCATTTTTTATTTTTAGGGATTATGTTGATTTCGGAGGGTGAAAATTTTGAAAAAGTAGTTAATGAATTTTAAAATCCATTATCAAAACTTGTTAACAATTAATCATAATTTTATTATGTAACAAAATGAGATGATTCATTTTCTATTTTCGTAAATAGGTTAATGGTTAACGGAAAATAGGTTTAACCACTGGAAACGTGACTGTTTCTGGTAAATAGAATCCCTCTTCCGAAAATAAATCAAACCTCTGTGAAGGGCGTTTCGCAAATATTACAAACTCGAATACAGAAATGTGCAATTTCGTTAACTGCTGACGATTACTTAATACACGGTTTCACGTTTTCAAATTTATCAGACCTTTCAACAATTTTAGTTGTTACATTATGAAATATTCGTGTCAAGTCTAATAAAAAAATATTCGAAAAAATAAATAAATGTAATAAAAAATTATATAATATCAAAAATATAAATCATTATCACAATATTATAACAATATAAATATTCAATTTGATTAACTTTATATTTCAAAGTCGAACTTTAGACATCTTAATCCCATTTCTAATTAAATTAGTAACTCAGATTGTACTGGGAATTTCTTGAGCCTAGGAAAAATTGGAAACTGATTCTGAATTTATTTTTGACCGGTAATTTGACAAAATTTTTATGAAAAGTGTATCCAATCATTTAAAAGATTAAAAATTGTATAATAACTATAAACATAAATTATTTAAATTAATTAAATTTCCAAACGCAGAAGGTAAATTAAATTAATAAATAAATAAATTAAATTAAATAAAAAATTCAGAATTTTAAAATGACCAAAATTGTGTAATCACCAAAGTTTTAAAACCCTTATTTTATAAATTTAAGATTCACAAGTTAAAAATTCAATTATTTAAAACTTTATATTCTATTTTTAAATAATTTTAAATTACCAGATTCCTAATTAAACGCTTTTTTCCGAATTCATTTTCCATTCAAATATTGTTTCAGTCTAATATATGCAATTTTTAATGTATTTAATTAATAATTTTTTAATTAAAAAAAGAATTTTCTTAATAATTAGCAATATTTAACTGTTCATTTAAAATTACAAATCATAAATAAAATATTGAAAAAGAAACAATTTAAAACTCAATTGTTTAAAATAAAAATACTCTAACGTTCAAATTTCAGAGTGCCATTTACAAATTTTTTAAATTATGAAATAACAATAAAACTATTTATAATTTAAATGGTTTAAAATGATAATAAATAAACCTAAAAGGATTTATATATAAAAAAAGGTTTGAGTTTCGCAATTCTGGTTTTAAAAGAAAGAAAAACAATTTTGGTTTTTGATTTTCTTCCAAATTGGAAGAGGTTCTTTTTTAACATTTTTGTTGTCTTGTAGGCGAGTAGATTTTTTATTTTTAATATTTTTATTGAGTTACAAGGAAGGAAATTTTTATTTTAAATTTTTTTCTGAATTGCAAATTGGAAAGACTTAAATTTGGGTTATTTACTTTTTGTATAAATTGGAATAGGGTAATTTTTCATTTTGAACATTTTCATTGAGTTGGATAGAAAAAAAGATTGAATATCCTCTCTAAATAAGAAGAGGGATATTTTTCTGTTTTCAAGATTTTTATTAATTGGGAATTAAGGAAAATTTGTTCGAAACTTTTCCTACATTGAAAGAGGGTTCATTTTTTATTTTAATGACCTTATAGAGTTGGAAGGAAATAAATTTGAGTTTACAATTTTTTTTTCTAAAATGGAAAAGGCTTTTTTTATTTTATCTTTGAGTTTAAACACACATTTTATTTTCAATTTTTTTTTCGATTAGGAGAGATCATTTTTTTTCTTTTGAACATTTTTATTGATTTTAATAGAAGAACTTTCTCCTTTTAATTTCTACTGAACTACAAGAGAAAGATTGTTCTGGTTGTCAAATTTTCAACGATTTGGAAGGAAGAAAATTTTGGTTTTAGCTTTTACCTGATGAGAAGGGGAATATTTTTGTATTTTTAAGATTTTTATCTAGTTGGTTATTAATTGAAACAGGGCAATTTTTTATTTATAACATTTGTATTAACATTAGTTAGAAGAGGATAAAAATTTTTAATTTTTAATTTAAAAGTGTTTAATTCAAAAGTGTTTCATTGCAAGTGCTTTAATTTGCAGTTAAGTTTTGAGTCTTCCAAATAAAAAATTTTTAGTTTAAAGAGTGTGAATTTTTTCCCAGTAATGCGTTAAATAGCGTATTAGTAGTTAAAATTTATAAACATTTTGTAACTGAACTTTTCTTTTAGATTAAAATTTTATTTTTCCGTGAAAAATTTGAATCTTGCAAAATTTATATTTGTTATAAACAAAGTAAAAATATCCCAGAAAAAATTTAAATTATTATAACTGTGAGCATTAAAAGCTTTAATGAGTTTGTATCACAAGTATAACTTTAATTTAAAACCATTTTTAAAATTAGTTAAATAATACTTGAATTTTAGGATGAACTTCGATTTATGGTTTCAAATAAATTTCAGAAAGTTTCTTTACCAAATTTATTAGAGATGGAACTATGGCCTTTTATTTACTCCTCTTTCTATTTTTTTTTAATGCAAGGATAATAAGAAGCTTCTTTTAAAATCAATTGTCGCTTACAGAGGATTGTGCTACTGGAAGAGAATCTTTTCTTTCTTCTTGTAAAACTTTTCCAATAACAATTCTATTATGAGAAAAAGTTCTGGATTCACATCACATAAAAGAAGCCTCTGGTAATGTAAATTTAAAAAACACATAAAATTATTCATTCTGTACAAATAAAAGTTATACGATGTTCCTAGAAAAATATTTATAATAATGTTGATTTTAAAAAAATGTAAACATTTTGTAATACTTTTAAGATAGAATTTTTTATAAACGGAATAAAACAGTTTTTCAGATGCAAACTTATTAATTTATTTCAAACAAAAAAAGTCTTTTCTACTACAGAAGAGGGCTTTTTAACAAAATTATTAAATTAATAACTAAATAATTAAATATTTAACATAAAAGTGGAAATTTTAACCTGAAATCATAAAGGGTCACAGTTTAAATTTCAATCAAAAATATGAAATTCGTACAAAAGAAAAGAATTTTAAAACCAAAAAGACAAATTTTTAACAATTGAAGATTTTTTACTGAAAAAAGAAATTAAGGTTTATATAAACTGTTAAACCGTTATTCTTAAAGATAAATTTTCTGTACAAAAGACGGACAAGTTAAATTTGCAATTAAAAAATTAATTTTAAACCAAAAAAAGGCTTTTCCTTTAAACAGTTGAGTTTTCCACCAGAAACAAGCCTTCAATAAAAATTTTTTAAATAATGTAGTTTAACTTTTACTCAAGCAGTTGACTTTTCAATTGAAGAAGATAAATTTGCAACAAAATATTTCAACTTTCAACCAAATACATAAATTTTTTACTAAAAATATATGTATTTACGAAAGAAAAATTATTTCTTAACAAGATGATTTAACCCAATCTTTCAAACAAAATAATTTTTAACCAAAAACTGCATTTTTATGAAATAATGAAATTATTACTAAAACAGACGAATTTTTAAACCAAAAAGATTCATTTTCAAAAAAATAGAATTTTTGGTTAAAAAAGATTTTAATTGACTTTTCACGATCAACATATGAATTTTTAAGCAAGAAATAGGTTTTCACGAAAAAATTAAATTTTAAATTCAAAAAGACGAATTTTTAACCAAAAATGTTGAGTTTTAATCGAAATTGTTGAATTCTCTGCCAAAAAGTTGCATATCAGATTTTTCTTAAAACATATGAATTTTTATTTCAAAAATTCAAAAAAAAATGATTGAATTTCCATTCAAAAATGACATTTTTAATAAAAAAGGATGAATTTTTACCAAAATATTTATTTATATTTTGCATTTTGATCCATGAAACATGAAACTTTCTACTAATATAGATAAATTTCTAATGAAAAAAGACAAATCGTTTTTTCAGATTCAACTATTATTCAGAAAAATTTTCAGTTTATTTTTCAGCACAAACATATAAATTTTAAACAAAAAGTAAATTTTCTGCGAAATAGTACAATTTTCAACAAAACAGAATTTTCCATCAAAAAGTATGACTTTTTAACAAATAGTTTAATTTTCTACGAAACAGTTGAATTTTTATTCAGGAAAGATATAATTGATG